>VNJS01001747.1:0-23164 GCA_008042575.1 Drosophila watanabei | reverse complement strand
TCGATTGATAGGATTCCGATTTCGATTGCGATTCCATCGCTGGAACTTTGATTGAGTGTCTCTATAGTTGAACCCGCTAACTGTAAATCGCTATTGCTGCAGGAGCGTTTGATTATGACCAAATCAATTAACGGCCCAATAAAGGCAGCCATTGAGCCGCAATTAGAGAGCTGCCTCGGTCCATCAACGGGCGAAATGGCGCCAATTATTTATACCTAAGTCTACAGTAGGGCTAGCCTGCCATGAATTGATTGCCCGGGCCTAATGAATCACTTCCCTGGGATGGAGAACTTCCTTTGGGTTGGGAAGAGTTCTGGTAATTTTTTTGTTCTCGAGATTTAAATTATCACCAAAAGTCGCTATATCTTTCAAAAAGAATTTTATATTGAATTAAATTTAAACAAGAAAGGAAGCTAACTTCGCACGCCGAAGTCTGTTTACACTTGCAGATTGCTATTAAACCATTCATAACTAACCAGTATATAATATGAAATATTTTCATGTTCGTATTATTTTTACAGTTTTACATTTTTTTGTTTACATTTTTTACATTTAATGTTTTACATTTTTCTCTTCATTTACCGATCGTTCATATGGCAGCTATCTGATATAGTCGTCCAATATTCATAAAGTTCCGAAATATAAATCCCAGGGTGTTGAAGATATTTTGATATTTTATATAATTATTTTTTTTTTTCTAAAAATGTTCGGATCCGACCGATTCGGCTCGGTCCGTTATATAGGCAATTCCAGGATGGCGGCGATCGTTACGTTCGTGCGGTAAAAAGTGAACAAAATATACCTAAATTGTTTTTATTAACTATTAAAGTTAATTAGAAGAGCATAAATCCGTATTATTTCGACACTTTGTAGTTTTCTAGTGATATTAAAAAAAAAAGTCGAAGCGTACTGCTCCTTTTTAGAAGTGTAATATAAAAAAACATGATCTTTTTTTTGACGATTTTCAACAAAATTCATGAAAAATCGCGTGTGCGCGAATATGCATTTGAATATTTCTAGATTTGTTTTAGAATATGCTAAAGTCTTTCAAATTTGATCAGTTGAAACATTTATTAATGTAACGGTTACATTGTAACCAAGTTGACAAAAATAATTTTAGATAACTATTTATGTATTTGGAGGCGGTAGACCTTTTCTGGGAATGCCCATATACGAGTGAGAGTATATAGAAGACTATCTGCAAAGTTTCACAATCAGCTATGTATGTAGCTGCAAAACTAAGGGATAAGTTTGCGTATAATCGCGTTGCAAGCTTCTGACTAAAATTATAACATTCTGCAAGAGTATAAAAAGGCTTTCAAAAGGATGATTGGTATACTTTTTGAGTTTCGTGGCATACTTTTGTTTTTAGCTTTTCATTAAATTAAATAACATTAACAAAAAGCTCTCATGGTACGGCCTTGGTTTCCTAGGAATTCATTTGATATCTCTTCTTGGTAAAAACTATATAACAAGCTGATTATAATGTATTAAATTCAAGGAATTTTCTTTCTCGTTTCTAAGAAAAAGCTGCAATTGCACAATGTGAACTAGGACAGCAAATTAGGTACTGACATCCTGATGGCAATCTACCAGGAAGTTTTCTTGGTACATCCTGATTTTCTTAGAAGTTATAATAGCAACGCCATTGCCGTTACAGCCAAGGCAAAGTTAAGGCGACGATAATTACCCAAAAGGGTTGAAGGAAAACAAGGCAACTTTATGCTCCACGAGCGAATGGCGTGACAAAAGCAAAACGGCAAAAAGGACATTAGTAATGGGCGGAATTCCATAGAGAACGGCTTTATTTTCTCGCCCTTAAATCACATAAAAAATACAAAAAATACTAATCCCTAAATAGTGAGGCAAAACTGTTAGAAGTATGCAAGGATATTTAATATTTCTGGCTTTTCTTAATAAAGTCGTTCATAGTCTTATTTTAATCATACTTTTAAGTGGTTATTAAACATTAATTTCTTATCAATAACAAAAAATAATAAATTATATTTACAATGTTTATATTATGTAATTATCGAAATATAATTTTTGTCATAATTACTGCCTTTCCCCAGTGTAAAGCATTATAAATTGAAAGGGAAACCCCTTAATTTATTTCCCCCTCGATCGCCGTACGACCTTAATTAAATTATCGCTGTGCGAATATGGACCAAAGCTACTGTGGCAGAGGGAAAAAATTGAAAACAATGAATGGGCAAATGAAATTATTGAATGAATTGGGAACCGGAGGAGGCCAGAGACCCAGAGGACCGAAGGGAGAACGGGCGAAATACCGCAAAACCGCAGCCAACGACAAACGGCAAACAAATTGACAGCGTTTTTTTTTTTTTATCACGCGAACTCTTCGCTCTTTCGAATGACAGGCAGCGGCAAAGTGGAGCACTTGTGCACTTGTCGCCTCCATCCGTGCCCCGCTACCTTCTCCTCCGTGGCTCGTCCGCCGTTCCGTCGTTCCGTCCGCCCATTGCCATTTGGCGTGCCGTTTTACGGGCTGCAGCTTGTCGACGGAGGTCGCAGGTCGCGGGCTTTTGGCACTCGGGCGACTTTTGACTCTGCTCAATTAAGTTCGATTTGTGTTGTACTTGGCATCTTTTATAGTTTATTTAACGAGCCTGTTTATTTGCATTGCCCCGGGTTTGGGTGCGAGAGATTCGGGAGTCGCGCACCAAGCACCTAATTGCTTTGCTACATTGAAATGTTTGGCCATCTAGATTGGATCTGGCCATCGATAGCTTCAGTGGATGATCCCAAAAGTAGTATTGCTTGGCTGAATAAATTAAAGAAAATGGTCAACAGAAAGTTGAATAATAAGGTGGCATTATAGTCAATTATTTATGGGAAAGGATTCAAATCAAACGATCTATCAACTATCACTGTAATTTTGATGTTAGAATTTTGTACTTGGAGAATGTTTTTGTTTTAACTTTAAATATTGATACAAAAATAACAATTCTAGTTTTGCTATAAATATACATTATTTAAAAGGAAATTTGCCCAATTTTATATCATATAACTTATCAGTACTAATTTTTTGGAGACTTTTACTTTGCGATAATATTATACTTATCTTTCATATTGATAAACTTTAGCCAAAAGTCATGTTATGGCAATGTTATCTATTATTATTTATGTTCTATCTGTAGTAGTTATTTCAAAGTCACAACAAAAGAAATATTCTAAAGAATCCCAACTCTCGTTATGTTAAAAAAAGTGTTCACTGATGAATCTTAATTTAGCTTTGATTCCCCGTGATACTACCCACAACGGTAGTATCTTGATCTAAATATAGTTCTTCTGCAAGCAAGCTTCCTTAGATAGCCCTTAGAATTTAACGTATATATTTGTCTAGCTCGGCACAGTTTTCAATTGTTCTGTAGTGCAACATTCTAACTTTGCTGCCGTATCACTCAACACACAAGAGTTGGAAAAGAGGCAAACAATGTGAAAAACTGACATCGAGAACGTTTCCTCAATAACCTTTGCTTCGGAATTATGCTTCAAGTGGCAGTTTTCTTCAAAACTTCCGCTTGTTTCGCCGCTTGCAGCCACACCCACTCCCACTCCCCTACATCCATCTCCACCGTTCACTCTTTTCCTTCCGTCCCGTGCCGTCCATTGTTTCGTTAGTGTTTCCTGGCCGCCATTCGATGCTTCCGCCTGCCATTTATCGCCCCTTTTCGGCCCACGAGCTAACCGCTACCCGCTACCCGCTACCCGGTTCCCGGTAGCCACTCCACCGCCTGAGAGCCGTGTTGCAACATGAGCTGCAATCCACAGGAGCTGCTGCTACTGCACGCCACTTGTGCTCCTTGTTGCTTGTTAGGGCGTTTAAAAGTTTTGCCTGATTGCACCAAACAACAGCGAGTTACTGTGGCAGGATTAAAACGCCTACACTTGGGGAAAAGCTTTGTGAAATCAATGCATATAAAAAAGAAATCTCTAGTTTTTAATAAAGAAGCATAGATCATGGAGGAGCCAGTTCATTCATGTAAAATCTTGCACACTTACTGGTTTGCTAAATTTTAATATTTGGGGTCTATCATACGAATTGCTAATGTAAAAAAAAAAAAATCATCCTCCCAGTATTGTGAATCTCTGCATCTTATGTTCAAAAATCCAGGAACATGCTTGTGTGTAGGATGTTAAAGTGAAAGAGAACCACAAGAGAATGTTGCAGCTTTGTCCTTTCGCTGCCTGCCAGTTGCATCCTTTCCTTTCCTTTTTTTTGGCGAGTCAAAGTCAATAGGATTAACTGACATTTCGATGTCACTGCTCCCACACCCAGTCTCAGCTGGTGCACACACGTGCGATTGTTTCAATGTCAAGTGGCGTCGATTGCCTTCACTCGCTGCGGATGCAGACGCACTTCTGGCTAAATCTCAGCCTAAGGCTAAGGCTAAGGCTAAGGCTGCAGCCACTTGCGAAAAAGGGGGTGGATGTAAAACAGTGGCGTGGTGGTAGCACCATGGATCCTGTTTAAAGTTCAACCATTTAAAAATTTCCCTTTAAATTTGATGTATCAAAGTAAGGTGTCGGCTGCCCAAGTCATAACTTGTCCTGTTTCCTTGCCTATAGCACTTTTCTTAAATTCTAGAATTTCCACTGAATCTCACAACTTGTATTACTCATGTCTTCAAATATGAATCAAGCACGTTCAAAGATCTCTATAATTTTCACCTGTATTTACCGTTTACTTTTTCCTGAAAATATCTTGAATGCTTTTCCTAGCGGCTATGAATCAGTATTCATCCAAGAGTGCCACTGCACCACTCAAGTCGAGGTGAGCCGAGGACGCTCCAGAAAGCCACATGGCTCCTCCTTCGCAGTGTTTAGTTTTCGCACTCGGCCGGCACAAAAGCAGATGCAACTGTTGCTACTGCCATTGTTCTTGATGTTGGTGTTTCCTTGCACAGTGGGGCATTTATTGTCTAAGTAGGACTTGCAAGTCTAAACAAAATTTAATAACCTTAAAACGGATTGTTTTAAGGAGAAATCATTCGTGGGAGAGACTTTTACTTGAAAGTTAACACAAGATTTAACAAGAAACAAGTAAAATCAATATCCCATTCCCTATCTGAGTGAATCATGTCGTATTCTTGAGTAACCCAAGTTAACGACAAGTTGGAATAATAGGAAAGATACATTAAAACCCAGTTCAAATACTGGATAGACGAAAAGTAAAACCTTCAAGTGTTCTGATAATAATTTTAGGATAAGGTAGAGGCCGTCATTTCCGCCACTGTGCGGTGAAAGTGTGTGCAATAAATTTTCCCTATCTATCGGCGCCGAAAAACCGAAAATACAATTTTCCAACGCACTTAGTCAAGTGCCCCGTTTCCGATAAACGCTCGTCTGTTTTCCCCCGTGGAAATGAACATACAGCTGAACGCCAGAGGCTTAGCGATGGGTTTCCACTTCCGGTTGAATGTGCGCACTTACCCAGAAGCAGGAGCTTGATGTCCTTGGCCGCCTGAATGCCATCCTCCTTGAGATTCTTCTCGATCTGTTTGGATCGCTGTATGGCGGCGCGTTCCTCGGCGGATGTGGTGCAGCCCATTGTGTTTTATTGTTATTTTTTTTTTTTTTTGGGGATTCGGGATCTGCGGAGGTGCGTTGGAGTCTGGATTTGGATCTGGTTGAACGCGGGAACTTTTGCCAATACGCCTTTCGCTTTCTCTGGCCTCTCTCTCTCTCTCTCTCTGTCTGTTTCGCTCTGTATTTATCTCTTTGTTGTTGCCTTATTTGTTTATGTACAGTTTAACGGTCTCCGTCTCCACTGAAAACAATAACAAATGCACACGGGTCAGGCGGGTGACTCACGGGGGAAGTGTGTAATGGGCCAAACAAGGACAACCGTATGGCCGCTGCCTCTGACTGTAACTGGGCCTACTTTGATGGCCGCCACTGTATGTCCAATAGGGCGCGCACTGTATGTTGTTGTTTTTGTTGTTATCAGGCAGACGCAAAGCAAAAGCAAAGACAATTGCAAACACAATGATAGCCAGCTAATTTGCATATGGAGCATGTTCTGTGATATCGAATAACAACATAAAAAACAAAAAATTCATCAATCGCTCTGATAAGATAAGGCATCGGCCAGCGATATCACCAGATCTCGATAAGAGCGAGCTAATTTATCATGTAAGTGAATTAGTATTTGGGGAAATATGTCCTTGCTTTTGCTTTTACTGGTTACTGATTTTAGTTTGCTTCTTAATGTGATTATTATACGATTTTTTATTGTTTTTTAGTCCGTTCTGAGTTCTTTTTGTGTATGTATTTGGCGGAGGGCGTAGGCGCAATGTGCCGGCTATTTGGGAAAACGCGGGCGGGGTTCGGGTTGCTCCGGGGTTTTTTCCCCTTTTCGGGAAATTAAATGTTGCCAACAATTTTATGCGCTTTTTATGCAAAAAAGAACAGTGCGTGGGCTTCCCGATTTCGATTGTATAAATTTTCATTTAGTTTTCGTTTCACTCACTCGCACACACTCACTCACAGATACTCACGCACACACTACGCACTCTCGCGCGCTGCACACACGCCACACCCCCCGCCCACTGGGCCGCGCCACCCACCACCACCCATCCCCTGTGAGTTTTCCTTTCCTTTTTTTTTCTTGTTCACATTTCAGCTTTCAGCTTCACATTTACCACCGCCTAGTTTTCCAGCCAGCGCCGTATACACACCACGGCACCGTGTGCCTGTGTATGTGTGTATATGCGTGCAGCAGGAGAAGGCTCCTCAGCTTTCGGCCCTTTTCCCCAGCGCTTTCTCGAACCGCGTCCCGCTTGCACCCGCACTGATCGTGTTGCACATTTACCGTTGCACCTGCCGAGCACCTGCCCTGTACTTTTGCCGCAGTGATATTTGTTAAATTACACTTTTTGGTGTGCGAAAATTTTGGCTGCTCTCTCGCTTCGTTCTCTTTTTTTCAAACTGAGAGGGCGGCCAGCTGTTTTGGTAAATTTTTAGTTCGCTCTCCCGACCAGTGTGACCGCAGTGACGAGGGTTAGTGTCGAATTTTCTCTACATTCTACATTTGTAGTCGAATTCTCTCTACATTCTACATTTGGGGTCGAATTCAAATCTTGCGCAGCACTGGTCGCGGCGGGGGAGGGTGTTAGCCAACACTGGTCGCCACAGCTGGGCGATCTAAGGATCTAAAAATCAAATTATAGCAGAAAACGCGCGTCAATTCAAATTACAAGTCTTATTTTTCATCTAAAATTTAACAAGCTTGTAGAGGGATTACAAATGTTTCATGAAACAACATTTTTGCCTATACTTTTTAGTTTTACAACAAGAAACAAGGAAAATTTATAAATATCCTCTAGAAATGAGTAAATAATCAGAAAAGCTTTTAATAATCAAAGACTTATTAGCTCTACCAAAGATATGGAAAAGAAACTGTACAACTTATTTTATTCATTAATTATTTAATCTTACTTGTAATGTCACAAATGTTATTAAACAAAGCATAATTGCTAAATAATCGTAGAAAGCACTTTTTAAGGGGAAGATACTTTGCGTTATGCTAAGGTGTCCTTTATGATTTTTAGTTTGTAATACAGTTCGATTTAGTGGATAATCCACCGGCTTACTTATTCGCTGGAAATGTTGCCTTGGGCCTGGGGGAATGTTTGTGAAAAGAGGGTATCGCCCGCCGGCTCCGCCACTTTCTGGGTGCTCTTGATTATCTTGTGCGTGCGTCGCATATGAACGCCCAAGCTGACGCGCTCCGAGAAGCGTGTGGTGCACAGGGAGCACTGCAGCGTCTTCTCCCTGTGGATGTGCCGATGCTTCACCAGAGCATTGGCGTTGGTGAATGTCTTCTGGCAGATCTCGCACACCTTGTCGCGGATGTTGAGGTGCGCCTTCACGTGGTCCTTGAGGTCGCGCTTGGTGAGAAAGTCTTTGGTGCACATGGTGCACTTGAAGGCGCGGATTTTTGTGTGCACCGCCGTCACGTGGGTGGTCATTTGGATCTTCTGCTTGAACGATTTGCCGCAGAACTCGCAGACGAACGGCTTCGCCACGTGCTTGTCGTCGTGGGTGCGCTTGTGGGCGGCGAGCTGGTTGTTGAAGGCGAAGCTCCGGTCGCAGAGGTCGCAGGCGAACGCCTTGCTCATGTGCACCCGCTGGATGTGCTGATGCAGGTGGCACCGCCGGTCAAAGTTCAGCTCGCACACCGTGCACCTGAACCAGCCGCCGTCGCCCATCTTGTGGTCCCGGAACTGGTGCGCCTGCAGAGCGTGATCCGTGCTAAAGGCCTGCTCGCACGCCTCGCACTGCAGCTTCTGGCGGAACGTCTTCGTGGGCATGAAGGCTCTGCAGCGCTCAATGTAGCGCTTCTCGGCCAAGGAAAGACCCACCGACTGCACGTCGGTGAGGGTCTTGACCCGGCGGGAATACCATTGACGCAGGCTCTGAATACTGTCGTACACCTCGTAGTGCGTGTGCAGGCCCAGTCCGGAAATTTCAGAGCTCAGCAGCTCCGTCATCTCCAAGATAGCCGACTTGCGTTCGCTCAGATTCGAGAAGTGTTTGTGCGCCGGATCGTAGAGATGCGGGAACTTTGCGTACAGATCGATGAACAGGCTGGTCAGCCGATTCTCCTCCGTAAACACCAGCTGCCGGAGAATGTACACATGTTATTCTTAAGCTCTGATCTACATTTGGTGTCCGATCAACCCACCTTGATCTTGGCACAGCCCTCGTCCTCGTCACTCTCGGCCTCCGCGGGATTGCCGCACTTGGCCAGAAAGGTGTACTTGGCGTGGTAGTAGAGCGGCACCTGGGTCAGCTTTTGGGTCTTCTTCTGGCGCGTAATGGACCCATACTGGAAGTGCAAGCTCGCGATGCACTTCTTCAGCTTGTACGCAGTGAGGTGCAGGTTGGCGGAGGTCTTTAGCTGCTCCAGTAACTCCTCGTAGGCAGCGGTGCGCTTCTCCTTGTCCCTGAACGCCTCGTCCGCTGGATCCCAGAGGCAGGGATGTTGCTGGTACAGCTCAATGAACCGTGTGATCCTTGGACTGCGCCGGTAAAACGTGGGATTGAACTGCACAGGATAAGATCTTGATTGAATACATCGTTTTCTTTGCCGCCTCAGTGAAAGTTGCTTACTTTGGACAAAGGGCGGAAATCCGTGGCTTCCGGATCGCAGTCAAGCGCCATGCTGGCGTCGTCCACCTCTCCGTCTCTCGCTTCGCTGCCGGACTCGGGCTCCGAGGACGCGGGCAGGTCCACAAACATATCCTCGGCCAGACAATCATCCTCCTCCGTCCCCTGCCTCAGCTCGCTCTCGGTTTCTTCCTTCTCCACGACTTCCTCTTCGGCAACCGGGCGCCGGTGGTCTCTGATGTGCTGGATGAACTCCCGCCACCGCTCCAGCTCCATCTCCACGGGGCAGGGGCTGTCATCGTCTTGGCCACCGGCACCCGTACAGGCTAGCTTAAATTGCCCGTAGTTGTTCCACGCCAAAAGGTTCGCGCAAATCATCGCGAATTCACAAAAACCACAAAATGACGAGGGCTTACTGTGTCGAATTCTCTTTTTCTACGTTTTGGGGTAGAATTCTCTCTACATTCTACATTTGGGGTCGAATTCGCAACTTGAGAATTACAAAAAATTAGTCCAAAACACAAACAAACGAAATAGAGGTGGGGCAAACCGACACCTAAGTTTATCGAATGTGAATGAATATATCGATAGGTGACAATGAAATCGATTATACAAAAGTTAGAATTTTCATCGCGAGAAAATGTAAAATGTGAGAAAATTTATCTCGGCGCCGAAAAGCCAATTTCGAAGCCCAAGAGTCTGGGGCGGCACAAGTTCAAGGAGCCTCGACGACTCCCAGGGTTTTTGCACCTCCAACTAAGAAAAAAGTCTTTTTGGTTTAAATTGTTCGCATTTTCAAATCCACAGCGACTTTTGTGTTAAGTAGGATCAATTTTAAAATTATGGTTAAACATATACAAATTTTTAGAAAAATATAATAGCTTTCCCATTTTTATACCCTTGCAGGGTATTATAATTTTAGTCTGAAGTTTGCAACGCAGTGAAGGAATCATCTCAAAAAAGTATATATATTCTTGATCACCAGCCAAGTCGATCTAGTCAAGTCCGTCTGTCCGATTATACGCAAATTGATGCTACATATGGGCAATTCTCTGGTGTCGAATGCGACATTTGTACACATTCTAACTAGAAAAGAAAATGTTTCAAGACTTTTTTTTTATGTTACAAATTTTGAAACGTATAGGTTTTGTTAAGCTCTATTATTGGTGCTAAGATCGATTTTGGACAATTTATTCGTTTTAGAGATAATTACCAAAATGTAAGGAATTTACACGCATCAAAAACAGAAGTCACAAGCACTGATTTCAGCGAAACCTGATGAGTGATTTAAGTGCATTTTGTTTTAATGAATGTAATGTTGTCTTAATTATATACTTAGTTTATCCTTAAAATATTAAGTAGTTTTTTTTTTAAATTAAAATTTAATCGGTGTCGCGCGCGACATGTCGAAGGCGACACTTTTTATCATCATACTTTGCATTCCGTTTTTTAATATTAGGTAAATTAGAAGACCATATATCCGTTTTATTTAGACTTTTTGCATTATTCTTGTGATGTTTGGAAACCAAAGTTAAAGCATGCCTCTGTTCTAGGTGTTTTCAGTAAAATAATAAAAAATCGCATTTACGCAAAAATGCATACGAAAATTTCGAAATCTTTTTTTTTAATTTGATCTATTTCCTAAAGTCACTATTTTGACAAAAATCATTTTAGAGAACTTTTTATATTTTGGCCGCGGTTGTTGTTCCAATAGAATGACTTTGCAAATAGTCTTCTATATCCACTCACTACTATACAAGTCAGAACGAACCGGATCGGCCAACTATATCATGTAGCTGCCATACAAACGATCCGAACATTTTCAGAAAAAAAATTATAACTTCTCTTTTTTGTAAAATACATACACAAACAATTTCAAAAGTCATTCGTAAGCACCATTTGGTTCTTCAGCTCCGTCCGCGTCTCGTGGACATGGGCCACCACATTTCTCATGTGCGCCTGGTAGATGGCGTAGTCCTGGATATTCAGCCGGACCTTGTTCTTCTCAACGGAGCCGTAAAGGTAGGAGTAGACGATGTTGTCCACGGGCACATAGTACTTGAGCCAATTGCGGCTGCGAGCCCTGTAAAAGGGGGACGTGCAAATGAAATAAATCGATGCAAAACCTAATTAACTCAAGTTTATGGTCAGTACTTACACTAGCTCCGATCTGTGGTGCATGAAATTGACAAACTTTGCCAAATTCTCGACGTCTTTGCGCAAGCTGTAAGTACAAAATTAGAAATCAAGTAACCGAGACACTTAGGGCACAGGTCAACCCACTTCTCCTCCGACTCGGCGATGGTGGTACCGTCGCGGATAAGGCGAACCTCGAAGTAAAAGCCTTGACTGTACTTGTATCGCAGATACTGCAGACTGCCGATGGCCAGCATCTCGCCGTGCATGAAAAGGAGGATGAAATCGGCCAGAACCTTGCACTCCAGCTCATCGTTGGTGGCAAAGATAATGGTCTTGCCGCAGTACCGCATATATCTCAATATATTCCAGATCTCGCGCCTTGTCGTCGCCGGCATTCCGGCCGTGGGCTCGTCCAGGACCAAGATCTTATTGTGTGCGACCAGGGCTAGGGCAATCTTAACCTTGGCCAGCTTCTCCGCAGTGAGGAGGCCGCAGCGACGGTGCATCCAGCCGGTCATGTTGAGCATCAGGCACAGATCGTGTATCTTCTCGCCGATTTTCTTCTGCGGAACGCCGCGGATCATGCACAGCAGGCGGATGTGCTCCCTTGGCGATAAATTGGGCAGCAGGCCCCGGTGCTGCGGACTGTAGCCCATGTAGGTGTGGATGCTCTCAAGGTCGTACTTGAAGTCCAAGCCCCGCACATAGATCTCGCCGAAGGCGAATCCCTCCTGGCCCACCAGCTGCCTGATAAGGTGGCTCTTACCGGAACGGCGGGGTCCATAGATGCCCATGCTCATGTATCTGAAAAATATTTTAGGAAATGGATGCATATATTGTGCTTTAAAGTAAAGAAGTTCCCTCATCATCATCAACTATGTAAAATTTCTTAATTTAATTTTTTTCAACTCACTTGTTCAAGGCAAAAGATATGGTGTGGACTCTGTTGCCCGTGTTTGGGATCTTCGCTTCCACCTGGTCGACCAGAAATACAGACTGCTTCGCCTTAGAACTGTCCGCCTCGGCGATCTTTCGTTTCACATCGGCCACATCGCCGTCGTCGAAGGGATATGTGGCAGTCCGCATTTTGTGCAGGCTGCATGAGACCCACAGGAGCATATTTAACTAAATTCGGACACACATTTCATTTGCGATCTGACTTACTCTCTGGACGAGTGAAATTTCCTTTCCCGACGCTGCAACTCGATCCAGAAGATTAGTAGCAAGCCTATAATGGCACAAACTGTCATACAGACAATAGCGGGCAAAATTCCCGGAGATTCCCATCTAAAGTAGGTATTAACTGTGGCAAAGATATGCTTTTAAAACAAGTGTATATCATTTAAAAAGCTGCATTAAAGAACAAGAAAGGAAGCAAACTTTGGCTATATAAAATTCGTAGTTTTCTTCCACATTTACCGATCGTTCCTATAGCAGCTATATGATATAGCCGTCCGATCTGGCCCGTTCTAACTTATATACGTGTAAGAGTATACATCTGCAAAGATTCATTGAGATAGCTTTAAAACTAAGGGACTAGGTTTGCGTATAATCGGTAAGATGGACGGACGGACATGGCTAGATCGACTCGGATTTTGATGCTGATCAAGAATATATATACTTTATAGGGTCGGAAATGTCTCCTTTACTGCGTTGCAAACTTTTGACTAAAATTATAATACCCTGCAAGGGTATACAAAATGTATTTATCCAACTAGGAAGGACCAAAGGGACCATATAAACGACATGAATTTGATCAGACCACGAAAATTTGACTTAACCCATCTAAGGACTGTGGTCAGTCCTGTAATGAGATTATTTTGGGATGCTCCTTAAGTAGTTGAAGGGAAAAGTTTTAAGGCCCTCTTGTAGTAAAATTAATTTTCTGTTTTTGTTGCTTCTCCTTGTATTTGCAGGTAATGTGTGAAAGAGGAAAACAAAAAAAAGGTTTAAAAAAAGGAAAACTGCTTCCCAGTTTAGGGCACCAAAGGAGAGAGCGCAATTAAGCGTGTCCCTCAAATCCCTTCCTTATCGAGTCTCGGAGCAAAACAGTCTTTAGGGTTTCAATTCTTTACATTTTCAAATCCCTAGCGGTATTTGTGTTAGGTAGGATACATATTAAAAGTATCTTCTAAATACGTAAAACATAAATATTTTTTTTCATGATAACTTGAACTCACATTTACAGTTGGGCACTACGTCCTGCATGTTCTTCGGTGTGCAGCCTACGTAGTTAATACACTTGGTCCTGCAGAGCTTGAGCTCCACGGACTGCGTATATATGTTGCTGACGCCATCAAGCAGCGAAAAACCCGGCGACATGCAAGCGCTGTAGTAAAACAAAAAGTTGCTATTGGCCACATCCCAGTAGATGATGTAGAGCACGAAACCGGAAATGCCCTGCAGGATCATGGAGACCAGAAAGGCCCGCAATATGCTGGCGTGTACAAACATGGTCACCAGATAGGTCATCGGCAGTCCAGCCAGTCCAAAGAAGGCCAGCAGAATAATGATCACCAGGTTCTCGTACATTCCGAGATCGCCGATTCCCAACACACCCATGATAATCACAATGATGACCGAGTACACCAGGAAGTTGAACCAGTCCCAGAACAGGTTGATGGCCCAGTAGATCGAGAGACTCATGCCGGCAATGTGTTCCATAAACCGGAAGTTATTGATTTTCTCCTCCATTATCGAGATGACGAACACGGATATCGCCATGGGGATGATGCAACCGATCGCCAGGGGAACGTGAATGTGGGCTATCTTGTTGTCCATCAGGTTGATCTTCTTCGACAGTCGCGTGGGCATGGGATGGTTTGTCACCATAGTCACTAGGTCCGTTCGCTCCGGATACGTAAGTCTGACAAAGCAATATATTGAAGCACAAACGGGAAACATTAGGTTAATGAACGTAAAATCAAGTAAAAGCGGAAATGTAGATGTATATATAGTATACTTTTAATGGAAATAAGTCTATCGGCAGATATTTATTAAAATAGCTAAAAAACTGAGAGTTCGCACAGTATCGGACTGATAGACAGTCAGCCATACAGCTAGATCGAATCGGCTGCTGGTTTTGATCAATAATAATGTAACGTATATAATATGAGATATAATATTGTTAATACAAATTAATGAAATGATACTTACTGGAGGATAATGTTGTGGATCAAATTGAGCACCATGGGCGCCGAGTGAAAGATGTCCGTGGTGATGTAGCCATTGAGTTCGTTGGCTCCGACGGACTCCACGGCTCCCATGCTCTTAAGCTCGCTTTTCTTTTGCAGCTCATCGCGGTACGATCCCTTCTCGCAACTAAACGAGCCCTTTGTGAAAACCCTTGCCACCGCAATGCGGTTGTCATCTTCCGCTGGGTTCCTATATGCCGTTGTCGATTTGACGTCAATGTAACCGCAACCCTTGACATCCGGTATAGCCGAGACCACATCTGGATCCTGAAACCCGATGCGGATCGAGTTGGCGCGACCCCTCGACGTGCCGAGCAGCACCGTAATGCGTGCGACCACTGCGATCAGTACAAAGGAGGCGATGATCATGATGATGGGCCAAACATTTGGCGCTGAATTGATCATTTTCTTATAGAACATGGCCCGAATCCGCTGCCTTTTCAGCTGTTTCTTGGACACCACCTGGTACTTGAAGGTTTGAGCTACACAGTAATGGGAAAACATTACCATTATCCCACGTCTATTATTTAATACAAGTCCAAGTCTCGAACTCACTGACATCCGGAATGATCTGCTGCTGCAGTCGATATGAGGTGACCAGCTGCATATAGATATCGGATAGCTCCCCACCCACCACCTTGAAATTCTCAATGCCCAAGCTCTTGCGATCGTTCTCCAGGTGAATGAGCATCTTCTGCAGACGTGGACGGAACGATACGGGTATTCGGTAGGTTAGTGTGTCTCCGATCTCGTTTTCTGGCTCCAGGAATGGAATAAACCTGTTAATAAACTCAGTGATGGGATCACCCGGAACGTGTGGCTTCTTTATGATAACCTAAGATTGCATATCGATCGATACAAAAGGAAGTCAATCAGGGTACAGTATAGAAGATTTCGGAATATATACCAGTTCCACGGAGTTGTTGAACTTGGCTCGCAGGAAAAACGGTGTGCCACTGGCCTCCAGTACGCCCATGCTAATGATTCCGATCCTGTCGGCCACATGCTCAGCGTCTCCAAAATTATGGGTGGCGAAAACGAACGCCCGAGAGTCCTTCTCCGTGTTGACAATCGTCCAGAACACCTGTGCCTCCCGATCCGTCAGTTTTTCCGTGGGCTCTTCCATAATAATAATCTTCGTGTCCCCCGCCAGGCAGCAGCACAGTGCCACCATTTGCCTTGCGCCCGTATTCAGCGCCCCAATTTTGGCCTTCCGACTATCAATGAGCGGATCGAGCAATGCCAGCCACTTCCGCTTCTCGATCTCATATCGGTCCGATTCACTAGCCGACAGCTTTAGGCGCACATGAAAGTCAATGGTCTGCTCCACCGTCAGCTTCTCGTTCAGTCCATGCTCTGCGAACCGGAAGTCAACCAGGTGACGTTGCTCGCCTGAAAGTGCATGGGATAAACTTTTGGATTAAAAACTCAATTCAGCAGCCAAATAGGAAACAATCACAATATGCTTGGAGTTCCTACCTACCGGTGTTTACAAAAGGCTTGCCCATAAGCAGTACAGTGCCGCGAATTGGGAATTTCAGGCCGGCCATGACCCTGAGAAGGGTTAGTTTGCCCGATCCGATATGGCCGAGAACCACGTACACTTCGCCCTGGTAGATGCGTAGAGATACATTCTTGAGGATCTTCCGCTCCGAGTCCAGGTGCGTGGTACTGATGTGGCGCAAGCGCATCAGCTCTATGATGCCAGCGTCTCCGAACTCGAAATTGCTGATGCTCGGCACCTTGGTCATGTGCATAATGATCTTATCCGCTTCCTTCGCCATTCGTGGCCGATTGTTGACTATTCGCCGGCTGAGGTACCTGCCCGGCATTCGCCACTGCATCGCCAACAGGATGAAGTAGTAAATCAAGGCCGAGCCTATGACCGAGACGAAGAGCACCACGAAATCATTGGTTTTAGTGAGTTCGGGGTTTTCGTGGGAATACCTAAAAAGCTCCATCGCGAACAGCATCTGGCAGTTGAAGAAGCTAACTAGGATAAAGAACACATAGTACTTGTGCGTGTCCCAGTAACGTTCCAAGACAATCGCGAATGCGGCATACGTAAAGAGCCACACGCCCAGGGCAAAGAGAACCGCGTTGGTGGGATTCCCGAATAGCTTGGCCACCACCAGAGCAGTAATGATAAGCTCCACGGTGAACAGCACCACAAATAGGATGAAGGCCCCAATGGCTAAGCCGGATAGGTGTTTGCTATTCTCTCCTACGACCCAGTAGCACTAAAATGGGTAAAAGCGATAATACAACTAAGATGAGACTATACATAGGAGTGGGAGTCGAGTAAAAGATGAGTTAAGCAGCAGAAAATAAGGAATTAAATCAGCGGAATAAAGCAGAGAACAGAAAAACCTATACTTGCAGTAACTTGGTGTTAATCTATAGCATACCAATAAAATAATAAAATACCCAAGTTGAGTATATCTCATAATGAAATATTAAAGTAATATTAGTAGCCAAACCAATTTTAACAGTTTTACGAGACACTTAGTACTGAAGAAGGAGTGGGAACAATTATAATCTAAAGATATGTGTGCTCTCGAGACTCGATTTATTTGAAACAAATAATAAATAAATATATAGCTTACCACAATCATGAATATAAAAATGACGCCAAGAATAATCAATCGCAAAAATAATACAGAAAACTTGATGATCCATTGCGTTCCAAACGAATAACCATAATACCACTGATGGACCATGACACCATCTTGAACCTGGGACGCCACATTCTAAAGAAGAATTATTAAGGGTTTCAGAATAGTTGAAATCTCTTTCAATAATCCCCAAGGAATAGCCTAGTTATATAAATTAACTATAAAGGTCAGGCACATCTTATAAATAATAATATTTTCAAGCTTAAGTTGCCAGTTTGGTAATCATATGTCTAAAAAGAAGAAAAGCTATTTTCTGCACGCCGAAATATGGATACTCTTGCAGTTTTTAATTGGATAATTAAGCAACGTAGAAGTGGAAAGACGGAGGACAGGCGGTTACTGATAAAGAATAAATAAACTTTATAGGGTCGGAAAAAACCCTTCACTGCAAACTTCTGACTAAAATGAATACATCCTGCAAGAGTACATAACTTGTATATATTACGACAGGACTCACTCGGATAATGTTCAGGAAGGGGAGCAGGTATATAAAATAATACAGGAACGTCGGCAGCCGGTTCAGACTCATTGTGGCGCAGGGCTCATCGGCAGCCTTTAGCCGGACGTTGAACATCATGACGTTGGGTTCCGCATAGGTGCTGGGAAACGGGTTGCGCAATCGACGGTACCACTCTATGAAGACCTGGTGCTGCAGCTGCAGGAATCCCTCGCGTATGTATATATCCTGCTTAACCTTTTTGTCAACCTTTTCCCGGTTGGAATCGATGAGTCCCGAACAGCGAGTTATCCAAAGGCGGTCCTCGGTTTGGTAAGATTTAACCGTACGAAACTCACTGGGGAAACGGATGTTGACATCGAGTGTTTTGGGCGTATCTTGGAGATTCTCCCCTTTGAAAACGAGCCCCGCCAAGGTGGTCCGTTCGTCTAACTGATTCTCCATCACGTCCTCGTTCTCAAAGGCTATCGTTTGATTCAGCTCCAGTGTGGTCCTCACCCTTTCGGCCAGATCAGCAACAAAGGGCGTATTGGGCGTGTAGCCCAGGTTCAACCTGATCTTCTGCCGCCTGGAGTCCGTCACACTCCTGAGGTACCGTGTCGAAAGTGAAGATCAACAAATAACACTAATGTCTCGAGTGCGCTTACTGTAATATGGAAAGGTCGCCCAGCGTGTGCGAATCGATGGTCTTCCCCTTCTCGGTTTCGCTGCGCTTGTAGAGCAGGCGCTTGGAGTGGGCGATGGGGTGGAGCAGGATCACCAGGACCATGATTATCAGGGCGACTGCCTCGAAGAGCGTGTACCGCCACATATTCAGCTCAATGAGGAAATAGCGCTTAAAGAGCAGACCCCTGGTGGCCGGCATTTTCGGATGGGGGTGTATATTAGGGATATGTAGATATTCACAATAAAAATAAAAACCGAGTAAAGGAGAGCCAAACTTGTTATTGGACCCAGGATTTGGAATATGTTTAGTTTTTTTTCTTATAGCTAGAATTCAAAGCATATTGTGATAGTTTTCCAGGTTATAACAAGTAAAAGCGAGTCAACTCTTTTTGGGACTTGTGGGCACGGGATTTGGTAATTATTTGTGATAGTTTTCCAGATTACAGTTTTCTGCGGGTGTCGCTCATAAAACGTAGTTTTTGTCCAAATGCAAATTCATTTGTTAAAAAATCGGGAGAGTTAATCGGGTGTCGCTCTTCTCAGAGTTTTAACAAACACAAAGCGATTTAATTTATTTAAACAACTTTTTCATATTCAGTGACTAGTTCAAAAATATATTGTAGGAGAAAGCCAAAAACCAATTTTCAAATTACTCCAGTTTTTAAATCGAATATATAGACATTTTACAAATGTTCTTCAAATCAATTTTTATACTTATCGATGTTTATCGGAAATCGAATAAGCGCTACAACAGATTAAAAACAAAAACAAACAAAAAAACAAACAAAAAACAAAAACTATATTTTCCTGCTAAAGCAAACCATTAAAAGATCTTCGATGCCGGAGGACTTTGGGCAGGACCAGTGGTCCATCGAGGACGACTCACTCTTCCAGGCTTGCGGACTCATTGCGGCTGAAACGCACGCCGGCATGTCAATATTCATCACTTGGAATCAGTACTATTTGCTCAACTTTCGTTTCAAGATCCCGAAAGCGGACAGCAGTCGCGTCAAGATGACCAAGGTGAGGATACCACTGCCCAAGAGGGCGAGTGGCAGTTACCTGAGGAGCGTGTACCCGCTGAAGTTCAACACGATGCTGCTGATGTCCGACGGCGGGATCTATTGCTTTGGCTCCTTCAAGGCTCTGCATGCCGTCCAGTGGCTAAGTGGCATTCGCTGCTTTGCCACAGTCGGCAATGGATTCAGCGTGATACGGGAGGAAGAGCAGCGCCTGCTGCTCCAGACCTTCCTCGATCTGCCGGGCTTGGAGAAGGGCGAGAGCACGCTGCAGCACACGTTCGACATCACGTACGATGAGCAGAACATATTTCAATGCGACTGGCAGCATGACGAGTACACGCTGACCACTTTAATGGTATCTAGCGAGAAGGAGGAGCAGTTCACGCAGCGCCTGTTCGGGGTCTCAGCTGCCCAGCAGAAGTACGTCCACATCTTCAGCATAGGCGGGCACGTCTTTGCCCTGTGCCAAACAGAGCCTCGTGACGAAGGAGCAGATAGTCCGTACCACATAGAGCTGCTGTGCGTGTACGCTGCGATGGTGAAGTTCATCCGCATCCTGGCCGACCAGAACCTCTGTTTGGTGTTCCTTAGCAATGGCAGCGTGGACATGTGGTACGTTTCCTGCTTGCTTGACATCAAGCAGCGCCAGATGCATCATACGGGAGCCGAATGGCTGGACTACGATGCGACCAGTGAGAACGGTGACTTCTATTACACCGACGGCATGCAGCTGGTGCGACTGAGATTCAAGTACAACGGCCAGCTTGACGAGTGCTTCGTCCACACCGTGGTCAAGCCAGTCCCCGGCATACAGTGCTGCACTTTCTTAGGCCAGAGCGAGCAATTGGTTTGCCTCAGCGACAACAACATATTCTATCGCATTGGCTTCGAGGCCACCGATCTTAAAAAGGACTCGCCAATGGCCGACTTTACAGCCGAGGCCATTGAACGGATGCGGCACAATGCACAAGCCTTGGAAGCGTACCAACGGCAGCCAGCTATTCTCCGGGAGGCCCTGCAGAAGGAGTACGAGAAACAGCAGCTGATTGCTGTGGGCAGGAATCGTTTCGACGACAGTCTTAGGGCATCACTCGAATTCCATCGTCAAATTCCCTGCCACGACGACGACACTGTCCTGCTCCTGCAGCCTCAACCTCAGGAGGCGACTCTGACAGCAGGCAACCTTTATGCCGTGCTTAACCTCACGGTAATCAATAGCCAGCCTCTACAGCATAGCAACACCTGGCAGCTTGTGATGTGCTTTGACCACAAGATACATGGATTACTGTTGCCCACGGATGTACTCTTAAACAGAAGATGCCGCATTGTGGTGCCGTTAAGGAAGCTAAAGAACGAGTTTCTGCCTAGGCTTAGCATCAAATTGGTGGCTTTTATTGAGATCAGCAGCCTGATAAGTGCGGTCCTTCTTCCCGTAGCGGTGACGAAGAGTGCAGCCACTTATCGTTCGGTTTTCAGTGCCACTCGATCGGCTAAGGATATTCGCTCGGATGACCTGCAAAGACCCATGGCCAAGGCATCGACAAGTGAGCCCGTAATTCAGCATACAATTCGGCTGGGAAATAGCTTGAATCTGCCTCAAATTGCATGTCTTTTTAATGCCTCTAAAAACGAAAACGATAGTTTGTTAGATTTGTACTTTCTGGGCGACGCCATGCTGCGTATCCAACGGACATCAAATGATTCAGTTGGAACATTAGAGAGCGAAGACGCTTCAGCGATTTACTATTTTAAGCAGCATTTGCTTCTGAACGGAAATGCCCTGTACCCAGAAACCATAAATTTGGATAAACTACTAAAATTCCAGTGTGAAACAAAACGAATAAACAGCAATGGGCCAAATGGCAATTTCTTAGAGTCTGGAGATAATGCTAACATGCATTTGGAGTCTAAATATAGAGCCTTAAGAAGTGCCATTTTTTAAAAGATTTCTTATGTATGCATTTATATTCCAATATAGGTTTTAGAGGAACGTGGTAGGGAGAGTTTCTATTAGGGTTTTTTTAAATACAGTTTAATTTTATATATACTGTTTTAAAAATGTCCTGTTTAATAAAATTTTTATAGATATGATATAAGCCTTATAAATCATACATCGTTTGAAATTAAGGAAAAAATCTGGATAATCTTGATAATTACAACCTCATTTTGTTAAGCTTTTAGCGGGATTTCGATGTAGAGGCTGTAATTACAAAATAATAATGTTTGTATGTTTTGCTAATCATAAATGACTTTTATTGTACCTGACCTTCTATGACAACAAATAATGATAAGCAGTTATTATCTGAAATACGCTTTATAAATATTTTAACGGAGTCCTCTTGTTGGGCTAGGCTTGTGTTTCCTGTTAAAAGTTAAAAGGTTCTAACTACAGCACGCCGAAGTTTGTATATCTGTAATCTCAGGGTTAAAACATCTATTAATATATAAATTATAAATATACATGTTGAAAAACAACATTATATTCACAGTTTTCAAGTTATAATTTTATATTATGTTTAGAGTTTTGCAGTTTTCTCTACATTAACTTATCGTTCGTATGCCAGCTACATATATGATATATGTAGTGACTGGTTTGCATAATATTAAACCGAAGTTCTGAAATATTTAAAACTTGCCACATTTCGGAGAAGATGAAAATGTGCTGAACAGTTTTTTCTACGCAGCTATGTATGTGATTCATATGTATGTACATAGTTAAAAACGAATTAAACAAATTTTAAAATATCTAAAAATTTGCATGTCTATAGGTAGCGGCAGCAACTATATAGTCATATAGTCCGATCAAAACAGAAAAAAGACTACCTACAAAGTTTCATTCAGATAGCTAAAAAATTGAGTTTGCATTGAAACGTACAGAGTCATAGCTAAATTGATTTGACTGTTGATGCTGATCAAGAATACATATATTTTATAGAGTTGGAAATGATTATTACTAAATATTTTACAAATTGTTCTTTAATATTGTGACCGCTTTTTTTCTATGTGTAACAGTTTCTAAGAGAAAAAATCTAGCTCATCAAACATGCTTTCGTGGTCTGCAATTAAGAGAGAATCAGACACACAATATCAATAAAGAGAATTTGATAATGTTAGTGTTCATCATGACTTGCGCTTTTTTATCAATTCTCTTAAACAACTTGTTTTATGAGGGATTTGGGCAAACAAAATTTATGAACCTAGAGAAAAAATAGGTGGGTTTATGTGTTATCTTATCTTGTGCCATTTGGGGGAATGTCTTATACACATTGTAGATATATCTGCTCTCGTTTAAAATAGCAATAGAAATGGAACCTATCCCAACTGAATTTTTAGGTTTCGTTTCTATTTGTTAACTAGGGAAAAGGTAAGAGATGGTGTTGATGCATTACACAGAAACCTCCAAGACTGTTTTAAAGCTGTATTTTGTCCCTTTTTTTATAACTAATGAATGTAATGTAAACAAGAAAGGAAGCTAACTTCGGCACGCCGAAGTTTGTATACCCTTGCAGATTCCAATTGTATAAACTCTAATCTATCCCAAAATAATATAATATGAATTACTTTCATATTCATACAATTTTACAGTTTTACATTTTTTACAGTTTTACATTTTTTACAGTTTTACATTTTTTACAGTTTTACATTTACTACCGATCGTTTGTATGGCAGCTATTTGACATAGTCGTCCGATTCTTATGAAATTTACAACAAAAATCTGAAAAAATATGAAATACTAGTATCTAAAAGTTGAAGAAATTATGTTGAAAACTGACAAAGTTATAATTCTTTTTTCTACAAATTTCCCGATCGTTCCTATGGCAGCTATATGATATAGTCATCCGATTTTTATGAAATTTAATCCTAAAATCTTGA
>VNJS01001742.1:0-32378 GCA_008042575.1 Drosophila watanabei | reverse complement strand
CCTCGCCCTGCGCCAGATCACCCGTCAAGTGCGTCTGCATCGCATGTACAGCGCCGCTGCTCCAGCTGCCGCCGTCTCAGGAGCGGAGAAACTGGTGCCACCGGCGCCCGAGGGTGCAGCCAAGCCACCGAATCCCAAGCTGGACAGCATAGTCAACAACATTGCCGCCCTCAATCTGTTGGAGGTCGCCGAGCTGAGCACGCTGCTCAAACAGAAACTCAACCTGCCCGAAACCGCGTTCGCCCCCCAGTTCGCCGCTGGACCGGCACGTGCTGCTCCCGCCGAGGATGAGGAGGAGGCGGCGCCCAAGAAGGTGCAGACCTCGTTCAAGGTGAAGCTGGTCAAGTTCGATGAGAAGCAGAAGGTGGCGCTAATCAAGGAGGTGAAGAACCTTCTGGAGGGCATGAATCTGGTGCAGGCCAAGAAGTTTGTCGAGAGCGCCCCGACCATTGTCAAGGAGGACGTGCCCAAGGAGGAGGCCGAGAAGCTGAAGGAGGCGCTGGCCAAGGCGGGCGCCATCATCGAAATCGAGTAGGATAATGCCCTGTTTCGTTTTTCTATTCTGCGTTTAGCTGCTAGTTATTGTTTTAATAAAAAGCCAGGCAACATTTGCTGTAAACTTAACAGAAGGGGTTTTCATATTTAAATTTTATAATGAATTTAAAATTTAAAAAATAATTAAGGATATTATATATAGGTAACGAAAAATTTAATGTTATTGTTAGTCAAAACTATTGAACAAAAAAGTTATAAAAATCATTACAAACAATCTGAAATTTATATATTAAAGTTAACAGAGCCGTAACAGCTCACCGTGACTGTAAACAGATCGGCAGTTGGCAACGCGAATGTTTGCGCTACACTTGCTACTTTCTACGCTTCGCCCTGAAAAACAATCCAAGTGTCAATCCACTTTTACCTTCCTTTTGGGATTAATCATTAATTAGTGAGCGGCATAGTCGGCGATTAGTGTTATCCTGCTAATTGGCGTCGTGCGAGGCGCGTTCTAGTAAATGCAGCGATCAGCGGCGCACTTACACACGCGCCGCTGAGGCTGTCTTTATCGTCGCGTTGCCAACCCAGCCGAAATGTACCGTTACATCATCTGTAACCGAAAAACGAACGCGTTTTCGATTTTTATTTATAGCCACAAAATGGCAGCCGCTCGAGCGGAAAGAAGATGCTAGACGGGCGCGTTTACAGAACGCCGGGTAAACATGATCGACACTTTCTTTTATCTCCGGCATTTCGGTGAAGGCAGAATCATGCGGCGCTGCACGCGTGCGCTCGGACCACGCAAAATTGGGTGCCAGGCATTTCTATCACTTTCCTCGCCCAGAAAAAAAATTCGGTTTGTTGTCGTCCAGAAGCGATACGCGTAAATTCGGGTAACAAATAAAGCCAATACCGGGGGAACAAGCCGCCCAACCGACCACTTCCTATGCGTGAGTGCTCCACATTCTCTCCCGGTCAAACGAAATAAGCCTCACACGATCTCTGAACAGGAGCGGAATGTAGAACTCTGCTGAAAATTACTAATTTAAAGTAATAATTAATTATTTTAAGATGTTTTTAGTTGTCTTTTCGGCATGCGGCTTGAACTTTCCTTTTTGAATTACTCGGAAGCTAAATTGAGGGGTTTTTCCTATAATAATTTTAATTAGCAAGCAAACATATTAAATTTAGTTCAACTATCTAATAAAACTACTGACAAACCTATTATAATTGATGAAACTTAAATAAATTCCCTAATTCGACCTAAAATTCATAAAAGTAAATAGTATAATTTAACCTTTATATTTTCAATAATATTCAAAATTTACATTGGCTCTTAATATTTTTAAGATAAAAATAAATACTTTTCAAGATAAAATTAATGAAAACAATTTGCATTTCAGAGAACTCCCTCAACCGCTCCTGGCCACAGTGCACGGCGCGTCGGGTTCTCTCAATTAGCACCTGCGCTGGCCACTGGCTTGGAGCACACTGTGCCCCCAAAACTGGGATCTCTATCGGATCAGTCACCATTGTGTCACACGCGCGACTGGACGTCTCTCTCACAGTCTGTCGAACGGTCTCCAATCCGTCCCAGCTCCGTTCCAGCCTCCAGCTAAGCTGAGTGAAAACCGAAAGTGATCCATTCATCGATTCATCATCATGTCTGACGGCAACAGTTCCTCGCGACTTTTGGCCCTCGTGGCCATCTTCTTCAGCAGCTACATCGTGGGTATCTACAGTGCGGCACGGGCCTCCAGTAGCTTGGTCTTGACTCCTGCTCCAAGCTATAACCGGACTTTGAATGATACTCTTCTCGAAGAGGCGGAAGCGGACTCCTCTACTGGCCTGGCCCGCAGCGGCTCCCGACATCCTCGCTGTAAGTTTTAGCTGGAAGAAATCGCAGCTTCAAGATCGAAGATCGAGCCGGATGAGTGCCGGTGGTTTGTTTTTCCATCGTGGTGGCAGTATGTGGGTCATGCCTCAATTATCACCCACTGTGCACGGAGTGCCGCAGGTGGATTCTTTAGTCTTAGCCGTCCTCGTGCCCTACAACTCGTCATTATTGGGGTCTGCTGGCAAAGGTTTCCAATTGCGCGCTGCAATTTGTGAGCAGGGGAACCTCGCTAAGATGCACTGGAATCTGTAAATTAAAAACAAGAAGTTGAGATGTAGTTGGAGATTAATTAAAAACAAGGGTATAGAAAGGAGTTCTAGTTGTAAAAGAGGATACTTCTTTTGTAAGAAAATCTTTAAAGTTAAAACTTTGAACATTACTAATTATATATAACTTAAAGATCTTAAACAATTTTCCATATTTGTATTCATTCCAAAGAATTTTCTTTAAATATTTTAATTTATATTAAGCCTAATACTTTCTCCTCTAAAACAATTAGATCTTTTCTGTTATTAAAGTGCGCTTCTCTTAAATATTAAAAGTAAGCAAAGTCTTTAAATAAATAAAATCCTTCTAGCTCTTGAAATGCATTTCTTAATAAATTTTTAGTTATTAAAATGCATATTTTATTAATATTTCAGTTTATATCACTGCTCAAAGCTAGTTCTCTGAATTTATAAAATACGCAAAATAAGGATACAAGTTAATCAGACTTAGTATTTACTTCGAGGTGTCTAGAAACTCATCAATTTTTTTAGGGTTTTATTAAAAGTATTTATAGAACATTTACTGTAATATATGTAATTTTAGTTATCTCTCAAGGTTTAATTACCTGTGATAAAGGGTAACATCATAAAATAATATACGAAAACCCTTAAGTACTTTGTGTGCAGTGCCCTTTAAATGACTCTTTTTTCCTATTATCTTTTTAGGGTTTCCGTTTTACACCATTGGCCGTTTCTCCAACGACATTTGCACGGGCAACAACCTGCTCCTGGGCACCTGTGTAATCAATGGGGAATGCACGGACAACAGCGGCGTGGCGGCGGGCAGCTGCTCCTCCATCACAGCCCAGGCCATATGCTGCATTTGTAAGTAACTTTACAAATAGTAATAAGAAGCATTTTATCAGAGAGTTACGGTTTCCTTGCAGATCAAAGGTCGTGTGGAGCGAGTACCTCGTACAACAACACCTACTTCTACAACAGCAACTATCCGGCGCCATATGCGGGCGGTGGAAGGTGCTCCATTGTGGTCACGCCGCCGGATTCGAGCATTTGCCAGCTGCGCGTTGACTTCCTCTCCCTTTCGCTGGCTCCGCCTTCGGGCGATGGATCCTGCAACACCGATGCCTTGACCATTACCGGGGGAGCCTCACAGGTGCCCAGCATCTGTGGCGAGAACTCCGGCCAGCATGTTTACGTGGACTTCAATGGCGTCAGTCCCATCACCATCTCGGTGGCCACCTCCTCCGGCTACACTTTCAACCGCAACTGGCAGTTCCAGATCCGCATGCTGGGCTGCACGTCGGCCACCTTGGCTCCTGCCGGATGCCTGCAGTACTACATGCCCAGCAGTGGCACCCTCGCCAGCTTTAACTACGTCTCGGCCGCCTCGTCTGCTCTCAACTCGATTGGCGTCCAGGGCACACGGCAACTGGCGAATACCAGGTATGGGATCTGCATCCGCAAGGCGGCCGGCATGTGCTCCATCACCTACAGCCAGGTCAGCTCCGATACGTATTCCTTCACGCTGACAAACGATGTCGGAGCCGTGGATCCGGCGCTGCTGGCCACGTCCTCCGTGCAGAGCCAGGAGTGCACCACGGATTACATTGTTATACCGGCGCCCACGCAGGGAGGCGTTTCCCTGTCCAGCGATCGCTTCTGTGGCCTGGGCCTGGTGTCCACGACCTCAGCGGCGAAGCCCTTTGTGGTGTATACAGTCACGGATGGCAATGAGGATCTGGACATATCGAATCGGGGATTCTATCTGTCGTACTCACAGAACGCGTGTCCAATTCTGTAATTTTGGGGGAAAATAAAAGACTTGATTTATGAATAGCAGACGGAAGTGGTTATTTCTGGCTGGGAAGGACCAATAAATTGTTTGGAAAGTTTCAGAACTAAATATGTGGAAGTCTGTGAAAGTAATTAGCAAAAATTAGCTAATTAGGAACCTTAGTGTTTTCAAGAGATTTAGATATCATTTTGTGGAATCAAAAAAAAGAGACAATCGTGAAATTTAACTTAAAAGCATTAATAACAATTAACAACTGAGAGTTGTTGGTTGTCGCAAAATAAGTCTCATTTACGGACCTTTTCTGACAAGTCCGTTAAATATTTTCAGTCTTTATTAATGTTTTGTTTTGGTTTTTAATTATTTATTAATTCTAAAACATAACACACGACTTGGTCGATTAGGCAATATAACAACAGAAGCATTTTCTAGACTAGACAATCACGGTTACGCAGCCAGCCGGGTGAGGCTGTTGATCTCCGCCTCCAGCTCCTTGACCTGCAATAAAGCCCAATTACAATCATACAAAGAATCGGGAAAAACGGCACCCAACTAACCTTGCTTTCAAAATGCAATTTTGTGTCCTTGTTGGCCATCAGCTGGAAGGCCTCGTTGTCCAGACGCAGGCGATACTTCTGCAGCTCGGTGACCAGCTTTCGGAGCTTCTTCACATTCGCCAGATGCATCTCGTCGCGCTTCTCGGCGCTCAGTCCCACATCTTTGTTGACCGTGATGCCAAAGGAACATAGAGCACCCGCTGTCGAAAAGAAGTTCTGCTTCTCTGGGATGTTCGCGCTCTCGTCCATTAGCTCCAGATCCACGGCCTCACAGCGCGTAAGCACCTTGATTTGTGGCAGGTGGCGACGCAGGATTTCCTGGGACTCGGCGTTCTGCGCGAACAAAGTGAGGTGCGGATGGTGGCGCTTGCTGATCTCGTTGCGACTCTTCACCTGCCGCACACTCTGGCAGATGTTCACCATTTCGTTGACCTCATCCTCCAGCTTTTGGTCTCGGAACTCGGACAAATTGAGCTCCACATTCATCGGCACGTGCTGCAGCAACTCACTGGCTACGAATGGGGTGAACGGGGCCATGGCTTGCAGGCCCCAGCTCAGGCAGGCGGTCAGAGTGCCCACATGGATGTAGGCGGCGTCCTCGCGGTTGCTTATCGCCGTCTTGGTGGTCTCCTGCAGGTGAAGGCCATCTTTAGAGAGCTAATTTATAATGAGTTAAAGTTGCACACACTCACCAAATAAGTATCACAGAGATTTTGATAGAAAAAGGTCTTCAAGGCGGCTGTGGCCGCATGGAAATTGTAGTTGGTGAAGCTTTCGCAGACAATGGACAAGGTTTCGGCCAGTCGGCCAAGGATCCAGCGATCCCACACTCCCAGACAGACGCCGTTCAGCGACTCGAAATCCTTCATGGCAACGCCCAGTCCCTTGGCGGAGCCCATGGTGAACCGCATCGCCTGCCAGATCTTGTTCAGGAACAGCTTGTTGGTGTAACAGGCGTTGACATCGAAGCTGATGAAGTGGCTCTTGATGTTGTGGCTCATCAGGGTGAAGCGCAGGGCATCTGTGCCGCACTCCTGAATTCCCTTGGGGAACATCTTGGTCAGGCCAGCCGTGGAGGTCTTCAGCTCTTCGGGTTTGATGATTCCCGCCTCGCAGGACTGCTCTAGGCCTGCCTTTAGGCTCTGCAGGGATAACATAATAATAAAATTTACATAACAATTTAAAGTAGGATCGTACCTCCAAGCTGGCGCCTTGCACCACCTGCTGGGGGGCCACAATGTTGCCCAGACTCTTGGACATCTTTCTGCCCTGGGCGTCACACACTATGCCATTGAGTAGAATGTTTTGGAAGGGCGCCTGTCCCGTCAGCTTTAGGCCCATCATCATCATGCGCGCCACCCAAAAGAAGAGAATGTCGTGGCCAGTCTGCATTATGTCCAGGGGATACCGCTCCTTGTAGCTCTCATCCGGCCAGCCGGCCACAGAGAATGGCAGCAACGAGGAGGAGAACCAGGTGTCCAGTACGTCGGGATCGCGTGTCAGTGTGAATTCGTCGCTGCCCACCAATTGTTTGGCCTTCCGACGGGCGGCCTCTTCGCTGAGTGCGGCCACCCAGTGGCTTGTGCCGGTGGCGGAGTCGGTCACCTGGTAGGCGGGTACTTGGTGGCCCCACCACAGTTGCCTGGATATGCACCAGTCGCGACTGTCCTGCAGCCACCGTTCCCATTCCGTTTCAAAGCTGGGCGGCTGGATCTGCAGCCGTCCGCTGTGTAGCTCGGAGAGCGCGTCCTGGGCCAGGTCCTTGCACTTGAGGAACCATTGCGGCTGAATCATGTACTCGATGATGTCCTTGGAGCGCGAGCAGAGGGGCAACTGCATGCTGTGGGCGCGCACCTCGCGCAGCAGCTCCATCTCCTCCAATTTATTGACGATCAGCTCGCGCGCCTCAAACCGCGGCTTTCCCTGGAACTCCGGATGTGTCTCCGCCACATGACCGGTCTCGGTGAAGACCTGCTGCGGCGCCAGCTTGTGACGCGTGGCCACCTCAAAGTCGAACTTGTCGTGGGCGGGCGTGATCTTCACGGCTCCGGTGCCGAACTCCTGATCCACGGCGATGTCAAAGATCAGCGGTATGGTGTCGTTGCGAAAGGGATGCTTCAGCATAACCTGCTCTTTGTTCCGATATTTGCTGTAGCGCGGATCCAGCGGATGCACGGCGACGGCAACATCGCCTAAAATGGTCTCCGGTCTGGTGGTGGAAACTACGATCTCCTCGGCACTGCCATCCGGCAAAGTTTCGCCATCGACGACGCGGTAGGCAAAGTCGTAGATCCGACCAAAGAGCACGTTCCGCTCGTGGCCCGGAACGGCGATCTCCATCGGTTCCTTGATGTCCAATAAATCCACCTCGATATCGGAGATGGCCGAGCGCAGGGAGGTGGACCAGTTGACCAGGGCATTGCGCCGGACAATGAGGCCCTCGTCGAAGAGTCGCTCGAAGGCCACGTTCACGGCGTGTGCCTGCTTCTCATCCATGGTAAAGTACTCTCGCTCCCAGTTGAGGCTGCAGCCGAGTTTTCGCAGATCCTGCACGATGCCGGCGCCCTTATCAGCCTTCCAGCGCCATACCTCGTCGAGGAAGGCCTGTCGTCCGAGCTCCTGGCGCGTTTTTCCCTGCGCAGCGGCAATGGTGCGCTCCACCACCACTTGGGTGGCAATGCCAGCGTGATCTGTGCCCGGCACCCAGTCCACCTCATAGCCCAGCTGACGGCGCTCGCGGGCAATCACATCCTGGACGGTGGCCATGAGAGCGTGTCCCAAATGCAGATTTCCGGTGACATTTGGCGGCGGGAGCAGCATACGGTACGTTCCACGCTTGCAGCCACCGCTCTTGGGCTTGGGCAGGTGCTCCTGGCGCTTTTCTCGCTCCCAATAGGCGTCCTCCACCGGCTTGGGCTGGTATCCAGCGGCCAGAGGCAGTTCCTTAGAGGCATCTGACGGTGAAGAAGCAAGAATCCGTCAGCCGGCGCTGGATTTGTGAATGAAAACGGGGGAAACTCACCTTTGGCTGTGCTGAAGTACAGGCAGGACACCCTTGGCGGGCAGAGGTATTGGTGTTTAAGAAGTTTGCGGCTGAAATTTCGAATTATTTGCATTTTTATTAACTAAAATTGTTATTTGTTATGTCAAAATAACAGCTGGGCCTCGACTACTTACGCTAGTTTCGATACATTGAATACGGCATCGATAGCAATATCGATAGACTGGGCGCCAATTTTCATTAAAGCTTCGATGGAGCCTTGTAACTAAATCTTGTCTGTCGAGACGAAAAACGAAAAACCCAATAATCAAGGAAAGTTATTTAAAAAATGATCCATTTATTATAGTTTTGTAGTAATAATTCAAATAATGTGATATTAATTATACAGATAAATTTTAAATACAATTTCGTCTTGATATAAAATAACTTTCGAATTTTGATTGCATCGTTTTTTATGAATTCATGGCACATGAGGCGTAATGTTCGATTAAACGATCTGCCTCTCGAAAGCCCGTCTCCATGGCGCCGTGAACCGTGGAGAAGTGGGTCGGGCTGGCGGCTTCACCGGCAAAGAGCAGTCTGGGATAACCGTCGACTCCCATAACCGGCGACGCCAGATCCTCGGGTCCAGTCTCCAGTTCGTCGGCTCGCGTGGTCCTGTAGCTGTAGCTGCCCCGGAAGTTCGGATTGCAGAACCATTTGCTACGCGAGAAGCGCTGGGGTGGCGGAATCTCGAAGGTCAGGAACTTGCAAAAGAGCCACTGCAAGCCCTTGAGGACCTCCTTACCCTCGAGTAGCTCCGCGCGGCGGCCATGTGCTCCGCCAACCCAAACCAACAGCAAGCGCGGCTGATGCTTGATCTTGTGGATGGCGGATATGCCCTCCAGCCAAGCAAACTCCGAGCTGCGGAGCTCCTTCAGCTCCTCCTCCCGCCACACGCAGTAGAAACCGACAAAATCATCGGGAAATGGCTGCTCCTCGAACTCCAGGAACATCTTGTCCACGGTTCCCAGCTGGAGACTTCGGATGGCATTCACCTTGGCCGGTGGCAAGGGCGGGATGAAGAGCCGTTCATGCTGCTCCTTCAGAACGCCCAGAGACACAGTGCAGATGACATGGTCCACGTTAAAGTCGTCTCCATCCTCGCACTGCACTCTTACTTTGTCCGGATCGACGAATTCGATCTTGACTACCTTCTTGCCGAGCCGGACGCAGTTCTCCAGCAGCCCCAGTCCCTCGGGCTCGTCCTCGCTGACCTTCATCAGAAGCCGGAGGAATCTTGCATAGCCCTTGTCGCCCCAGTTAAGCAGCTGGTCGCCACCGCACTTATCGTACTCCACATGCAACCGGCCGGACACCTCGAACAAGTCTTCCGAAGCCAAAACGGAGCTCTCGTGTCTCGAAAAGCATTCCAGCACTTCGGTGGCCACTGTTCGGTCTACCTCAGGCAACTGCGACTCAACTTCCCGCCAGTAGTGCTCGGCCAGGTAGTCACCCACGGATTCCTCCACGGCAGTGGATCCCATCGGCATACTCGTCTGTGCGATGCTAAACAGCTTTTCGCCAAGTTCGAGCGGAATCATCTCCTTGTTGGAGCGCACCAGGCGCGTACCGCTGAAAAAGTCCCCAGTAATGTCTACGAGATCGCGATCCTTCACCATCTGGTAGACACTGTTTCGCTCCTGTCCGTGACACCACTGGGCGCCCATGTCGATGACATTGTCCCCAAACGGAATGGTGTATATTCGCCCACCGATGCGGTTCTCCGCCTCAAGGATTTGCACGTTGCAGAAATTGTTCTGCAGAAGCCGGGTGGCGGCGGCTATACCAGAAACTCCGGCTCCAACGAGGAGTATCCTGGCGGAGGTCCGACACTTTTTCATCTCGATCGGTTGGCTGGCTGGCTGGCTGGCAGTGTCGTCCGTCAAACAAGACAATCAACGAGCTACTGATCGAGATTTCGAGATGTGACTTAACATGGAGCATTGCTTTCAGCTGCATTTCTGTGGCTTCCGTTGCAGTTTCAAGTCACCACCACCTGTTGAGCGCACCACAAGAATGTAACATTGAGAAATCTGGGTCATTTCAGATCTTTGATCTGCTTTATAATTAAAATAAAAACTATAAGAGTTAAGGAAAGGTTTCTTTAATCTCTAACACAAGATCTTATAAAGATCTTAGGATATATGTATTTTGTATACATGGAATATAAATATAATATGTTAATAATATGTTAAAAATTATTTTTTATGAATTATTTAATTTCTTGTTAAAAATAACCTACTTTGTTTCAAAACAACGGTCCCTCTGTGGTAACATTTCGCAGCGTCTGGCTTTTCGCGTTAGTTCGCAACGGTCACACCAGCGCGAAAGCTCTTCAAAAACATTCGTCCGGGACGGAAACACATAAAAGAAAGAAATGCAATCTGGGCAGTGAGCGGGGGCGTGAAGCGTATTTATCAATTGCCTGGAAAGAGTTTACGTGATTGCCACCGATCAGGCGGTGCCGGAAAATCCGCCCAAGCCTCAGCCAGTGCCCGTGCAGCCACCACCAGCGGCTGGTTCAAAAACGCTAGAGGAAGGCGGGAGAACACCGGGAGAGAGCAGCAGGAGGGGCAGGAAGCGGCGACAACAGAAGCAATCAAGTGGCAAAATCAGGAGCAGGGAGCAGGAGCCGGGGTTTGGCTGGTGGCCAGGCGAGGCACGATGCTAAAAGTTAATTAGTGTGAGCGAAATCAAATTGGACACCCCGCAGCGGCTGCTGGGGTTGTTGCTGTTGCTGTTGTCGTCGTCGTTGTCCCGACTCCGGGACGGGGGTTCGCCATGGAATTCGCCGACCTGATAAAGACCCCCAAGCTGGATGGCGTCTTGCTGCACGATCCAGGGCAGGCGGGGACAGGTACGGGTACGGGTACGGGTGCACCAACGGTGGGAACGTTGTGCATCACCGGACATCATCTGCTGCTGAGCGCACGCCAGGAGAACAGCCAGGAACTGTGGGTGAGTGCGATGGCGATGTGCTTCGGCTCCAATGGAGCGTAAAGTTGTCGGCGCCTAATTGAATTGCCTTCCCCTGCCATCCTGCCACGCTTTCCCTTCCAGCTGCTGCACAAGAACATCGACTGTGTGGAGAAGAAGCCCAGCCTGACACAGAACATTGTGGTTGGCGGCATCATCACGCTGAAGTGCAAGGACCTGCGCATCATCTCGCTGGAGATCAAGAGTGCCAAGGAGTTCTTTAACGTGGCCACGTCGCTGGAGGCACTCAGTGCGATACAGAACACCGAGCTGCTGTATCCGTTCTTCTACAGGCCCATGTACACCATCCTCGAGGACGGCTACACGATGTTTAGGTGAGGCGTAGTCAGGGCCAGTAAATGGGCCACAATTCAATTATCCTCCTTCTCCTCCTTCTCCACCTTCTCCACACACACAGGCCCGAGCTGGAGTTCGCCAAGCTCATCAGCGGTGTGGGCATGGGCGGTGTTTCCTCGCCGAATGTGGCCAACATAACAATTTGCATGCCGTCAACATCGTCGACAACATCAACGACACTGGGCAGTGCCAGTGCCAGTGGCGGTGGCGGTGGCGGTGGCATTCCCCATCCCCTGCAGAACGGCTATGCGATGGACACCCTGCAAGGTGGACTGGGTGGCGGTGGCAGCGGGGCCATTGCCTGCGAGTGGCGCATCAGCAACGTCAACAGAGACTTCAGCGTCTGTGCCACATATGGCGCCACGCTAATTGTACCTAAAGCAATTACGGACGAGCAGATAGTGCTCTCCGCCTCGTTCCGGGACGGCGGCCGATTCCCCGTGCTCAGCTACAGGCACGAGAATGGAGTAAGTCAATGCAGCCACGCCCGCAAATTTGATTAGATTAATTCAATGAGTGATTCATCATTTTTGAACAGGCCACACTGATGCGCAGCTCCCAGCCGCTGTCGATTCAAGGAATCAAGCGCTGCCGGGCCGACGAGGCCATCCTCAATCTGGTCCTGGGGCGCAGCAGAAAGGGCTTCATCGTGGACACCTGGGGCAAGGGCAAATCCAACACCGAGACAGACCTTCATTATTCGCAGTGGAAGAAGGTGAATCGCTCGATCGGTAACGTCAGCTCGCCGGCTTCCATTTTGGACAGCTTCTCACGGCTGATAGAGGCCTGCAATGATCTGAGCTGCAGCACGGACAAGTGGCTGTCGCGCCTGGAGGCTAGTGGCTGGCTGAGTCTGGTGCTCAACTCGCTCAACGCCTCCTGTGTGGTAGCCCAGTGTCTGGATCAGGAAGGCAGCCCGGTGCTGGTGCACGGTGCCAAAGGCTTGGACTCGACGCTGATTGTCACCTCGCTGGTGCAGATCATCCTCAATCCCGACTGTCGTACCGTGAGGGGGTGAGTTAGCCCTGACTGCATCCTTAGAAGGAGAGCTACTTATATTTCTGTACTGCCTTTGCAGTCTTCAGGCGCTGATTGAGCGTGAGTGGATCCAGGCGGGACATCCGTTCGCCTCCCGTCATCGCTACTCCTGCTATACTCCGAATCAAGTGCGCCAGAAGACCTCGGGCGCCACCTTTGTGCTCTTTCTGGACTGCCTTTACCAGCTGTACACCCAGTTTCCGTGCAGCTTCGAGTTCAGCACGCAGCTGCTGGTCCTCCTCTTCGAGCACAGTCACTTCTCGCAGTATGGGACGTTCCTGTGCGACTCGGAGCGGGAGCGACGGGAGCTCAATGTGCACACGCGGACGACGAGCTTGTGGTCATATCTGAACCGACCGGACGTCCTGCAAACCCTACTGAATCCCCTCTACGAGCCCAATGCCAGTGTGATATGGCCATCGGTGGCGCCCATCAGCTTAGAGCTATGGAGCGGTGAGTAATGGCTTAGTTCTTGCTGTGACTAATGTTTACTAACCAGCGGCTTGAATCACTTCCAGATCTCTATTTACGTTGGGTGATAGATCAGCGCAGCTGCGCCACAGTCATGTCGCAAATCCAGGAACTGGTGACACGCGAGAAGGAACTCAGAACTCAGGTGAGTCGAATAAATCGACTTAAACGAACGCCTGCTCGAATTGTATATCTTTTAGGCCCTCAAACTGCGTAAACAGGCCCTGGAGCTCGGCCAGGAAGTGTCGGAAATGATGAGCGGCAGTGCAGACGATGCATAGGAAAGGACGCCTACCTCAGCAGCAGCTCTCTATCTCTTTTATCTCTCTCCTGCATGATATACAATTATTTTTGATACGTTCTGTTGCAAGATTTCTATAATTATTTAAGCAAATAGATAGCAACATTAGGGTTAGGTCACTGAAAGTTCCATTTACAAGAAAATTTAACTCAACTCGTGTGCTGAAGAGTGAATCACGGCGAGGACAAGCTCTCTTGAAATTTGGTTCAAAGGAAAAAGAAAACAAGGAAAACTGAAACTGAACACAGGATCTGATTTTGGATTCACCTCGAGCACAACTCACTCAATTTTAGACATATATATGTCCATTTTTACCGAATACTATATACTTCTACAGGCTAACGATAAAGTGAAACGAAAAGAAACTCTAGTACTACTTGTAAATCGCTCTCTAATCTCAGATTTATTAAAAACTGAAACTGTAACTGCACATGGCATAAACTATCAAATATTTTGGGTCAATTTTTGACGCATTTACATGTATGGAATTTTTAGCGCATAAGTCTCTCCGAGGATTACCTATGAATAGTACTTACCCATTGTCAGTAAAGCCTCTCAGATCGATCAAATTTAGTATTGTATAAGTTCAAAGATTTGCCTTTTTGTATGTACATTTTTGATTAAATCGCATAAATCGGAAGCTTCAAAAGCGTTTTACATTAACAATTATGCTGTGCATGCGTTGATACACACTAAATATCCATAAACATATATTGTACATTATACACACCTCTATAAATGTTTCGTAGCTGTTATCCCACTTTATCGTATGTGTGTTTAGTTCGTTCGGATTGTGATCGTATATTTGAGATGACAGAAATTTGTATGTAATTTATATTCAGATATTTACATATTTCTATTGTGCGTATTTTGTGTAATTATCGCTTAAGTGCAATAAATACGTGTTAATTTGCAGACTTTCTAGTGGGTTTTATTCTAGTAGGGAGCTTTACTAGGAATTTATATCGAAAGGAAAGATTTGATGTGATATATCGAAAAAGAATTGGTTCAATATCATTAAACGACATTTAAAATATCGAAAAATGTCGCATTTAATGTTAAAATTTAGATTATTTATTTTTGGTGTCTCCAATTATATTTTAAAACATATGATAATTGAATATAATTTCACCATCTTTTTTGGCACAATCAAATATAATTAGATATTAATCAGTTTTATCGTTATTTTCAACAAATATCGATATATTCAGCCATCACGACATCCTTAAAGTAAACTCTTCCGCTTTCGTATAAAGAAAATTTGTTTATTTTTCGCTAGAATCATATTTATGACAACACTTATGTTTCCTGCTGTTTTTTTGGGCTCACTATTTATTTTCGCTGTATATAAACGTATATAAAACTCACTTTAATTCGATTACAAATAATCCCCAAATGATCGAAAACAATAACAAAAAAAAGTTAGTTGAAAGCAAATGTTTGTGTGTTTTGTTGAATTTAAAGAATGAACCGAAGGGCAGAGAGAGAGAACGAGGGGAAACGAGCTCTTGAATCCTGTAGCCGCTGTCTTAGTTCGACGCCTCGTCCTCCAGGAAGAAGAACTGGCCGGATCGCTTCTGTTCCGTGTCCTTGACCGAGTTGTTCTTGTTGATGCGGGGCCTGAAGTTGTTGGGATCGCGTCGGAAAGTGATGCCGAGCAGCTCGAGGAATCGGTTCATTCCATTCAGCAGCGACTGCGGCGAGTAGGCCGTCGTCTTCACGGAGGGCTGGCCTTCAATAACAATGACACGGTCGGCGAGGTAGGTGGCCATGATGAAATCGTGCTCCACCACAAATCCTGTCTTCTTCGCGTGCAGAATGTACCTAAGCGCGGGCGAAATTCCCATTGGGTTTAGATTTTTGATTAAATTGCTAGCATTGTGGAACTTACCGTTTGATAACCTTGGCGGCCACCAGACGCTGCTCAGAGTCCAAGTAGGCCGAGGGTTCGTCGATGAGGTAGACATCCGCTGGCTTGCCCAAACACAGAACCAAGGCCACGCGCTGCAACTCGCCTCCGGAGAGGTTCTGCACCTCCTGGTCCATGATCTCCTCAATCTTCATGGGCTTCATGACGTCGGCAATGAACTGCGGATGCACGTACGCGTCGCGGATCTTGTCGTGCAGCAGGTGGCGCACATGGTTCTGGAATTTCGGGGAAATCTTCTGCGGTTTGTACGAGATGTTGAGCATGGGCAGATCCACCTGGCCGTCCGGCTGCAGGTTGCCGGCCAGCATCCGGATGAACGTCGTCTTGCCAGTACCGTTCTCGCCCAGCAGCACCAGGATCTCGGAGTCACTGAAGTGACCCTGCTCCACGGTCAGCTCGAACTTGCCCAGGGTCTTGACCATGGCGGGATACACGTAGTGGTTCATGCGCTTGATCTCCTCCTCGGTGGCCGACTCGGAGACCTTGAACGTAAGGGACTCGGTGCGGAAACGCATGTTTTCGGTGGGCACGAAGCCGTCGAGGAAAATGTTGATGCCTTCGCGGACGGAGAAGGGCATAGTGACAACGCCGTAGCAGCCGGGCACTCCGTATAAACAGCAAATAAAGTCGGACAAGTAATCCAGCACGGACAAATCGTGCTCCACAACGATGATGAACCTACAAAGGAATTACTTAGCATCAAACAGCCGAGACTCTAGCCAGGATCACACTTACTTTGTGGGATGCAGGAGCGAGCGAACAGTCAGGGCAGCATTGAGACGCTGCTTCACATCCAGATACGAGGACGGCTCGTCGAACATGAAGATATCCGCGTTCTGAATGCACACCATGGCGATAGCGAAGCGCTGGAGCTCTCCACCAGACAGCTGGGAGATCTCGCGATCCCGAATGTGCGAGAGGTCCAGCATGTCGCAGATCTTTGTCTGCAGGTCCCGCTCGTCCTTCTTGTCCAGCAACTCGCCGACAGCACCACGGACCGCCTTGGGGATCTGGTCCACATACTGCGGCTTAACCAGCGCCTTCAGGTTGTCCTCCAGGATCTTGGTGAAGTAGTTCTGCAGCTCGGAGCCGCGGAAGTAGCTGAGGATCTCCGTCCAGTCGGGCGGGTTGGCATACTTTCCCAGATTCGGCTTCTGCTTGCCCGCCAGGATCTTCAGGGCCGTGGACTTGCCAATACCGTTCTGTCCCACCAAGCCGAGCACCTCTCCGGGCCGCGGGATGGGCAGCCGATGCAGCTTGAAGGAGTTCTTGCTGTAACGATGCGTTGTGTGCTTGTCCAGGTTGCTGGGCAAGTTGATGATTGTGATGGCTTCAAAGGGACATTTCTGAGAAACAAAAAAAATAAAATAGAAATCAGACTGCAAGACAGACAGCTGGTGACCCACCTTGACACAGATGCCACAGCCGATGCACAGCTCCTCGGACAGCGAGGCAATCTTGGAGGTGGGCGTCACCTCGATGCAGAGCTTGCCCATGCGCACCACCGGGCAGGTCTTCTTGCACTCCTGCCGACACCGCTTGGGCTTGCACTTGTCATCGCTGACGATGGCAATGCGCGTCTGCTTGTCCGTCTCCTCGTTCTCCTTCCTGCGCGACATGCTGTGTGGAGGAGAAGTTAACAAGTTAACAAGCGGAAAGGGAACAATTAGCCTGCTGTTCTGCTCTGATGTGTGATGTGTGCTCGTCCCCAATCACTGATCTGTATGCCAATCAGTCCACTGTCAACGTTGCAAATTCCACAGCCCCGGCCGTCAAAACAAATCTGGTGCACCGCTCCAGGGGTGGCGGGGGAGCTGGTGCGGGGGCTGCGTTCGCCTGCTAGTGAAAGTATAACCTCAAAGCGTGGCCAAAACAATGACTTTCCACTCTGAATTTTCAGCGTCTGACAGACGGTAGGCGTTGGCTCAGTCGTCCTCGTTGACAGTGCTTTGAATTCTTTGTATTTTACCTGCGAACTAGGCCGAAATTGTTGTAAAACAGACAGAACGCACGCTCTTGCGTGTCAGCCAACAAGTTTCAAAAGGGGGGAGTTTTGAAGGGTTACTCAACACTACCCGAGATGGTGTGCAAACGGAACTATCGATAGCTACAAATAATAAAACTAATTTATTTAATTTTTATATATAAAAAATGTGGCAGCAGCATATTACACTTAAAAAATGTATTTTAAATCTAAATTTACTCTTTAGAACATCTTGAAATACATTTTTCATTCAAAATACAAAACCTCTAACCGATATATATTGCGCGATGTCCATGCCCATCTAGCGACCCATCCCTAGTTTTTACACGTCGTTGATTTTTTGTTGGACTAAACAGGCTTAAAAATGGTCGTACAAGACGATACAATAAATTCTGGGGAACCGGAGAAGGCGGAAACTGTGCCGGTGGTGCCAGAGCAGGCCAAAATCTTTACGGTTGAGAGTGAGTAGGGCCTGGGATGCATGTAGTCTTCCGATGGGACGCTCCGCTCCCTTTAACCTAAAAGTCTGTATGCTAATTTGTGTGAACTTTCACTCTCGCCACAGTCCTGCACATGATCAAGGATGCCCAGCAGCAGCACGGCCTGCGCCACGGCGACTTTCAGCGCTACCGGGGCTACTGCACCCGCCGCATCCGACGTCTGAGGAAGGCTCTGAAGTACCCGCAGGGCGACAAGCGACACTTCAAGCGGCGTGACGTGACCATCAGCCAGTTGACGGGCAAGAAGGCCGACGAGCGTTTCTTCCACATCCCACTGATCAGCGCCGAGCGGGCCTGGGCGTATGCCATGCAGCTGAAGCAGGAGTCCAACACGGAGCCGCGGAAGCGCTTCCACCTGATCAGCAAGCTGCGGCGGGCCTGCTTCTACGCCCTCCAGCTGCAGGAGTTGTGCAACGTAAGTGGCTAGTTGTGGAATAGGAGAGTGTTGTTACCTTTACTTGATTTCTATCCCGCAGACTGAGGCCTTTGATGCCCGCACGAAGCTGGAGTGCGAGGCCTACGTGGCCTGGATGCATGGCAGCCTGCACTTTGAGCTGCAACTGTGGAAGACAGCCGGAGAGCACCTGAAGCGCGCCCAGGTGGTGTACGAGAACCTGGCCAAGGCCCTGCCCGATGACGAGCAGGAGCTCTACCGGGCTAAGGTAAACGAGTTCACGCCCAATCTGCGCTACTGCGCTTACAACATCAGTGGCGGAGCCAGTAGCGGCGGCAAGATCGACGAGATCCTGGAGCTGCGCGCCCAGGGAGTGCTCGAGAATCTGGACGTGCTGGTCAGCCAGACGAAGACGGAGAGCAGCGAGGGCCTGCAGACGATCGACTGGCGCGGTCGCAAGGTCACCGTGCGGCCGGAGAAGGTGCGTCTGTTCCTGCTCAGCGCCCAGGAGCTGGACAAGTCTCTGGCGAAGGCCACCAAGCCGGACTCCAAGATCGAGTTGATCGAACGCATACTGATGGACTGCAAGGACGCCATTCAGGCGGTGCGGGACGAGATTAAGCAGGATCCCAAGCTGCGGTCGCTGACCACAGGCCAGACCGTGTCCGGAGTGCAATATCTTTTGGCCTACTTGAGCTACATCCGGCACAGCCGCACGCTGCAGCGCAATCTGTGCCTCGTGGAGCAGGTAAGCCTCCGGAAAAGACTTTCGCCAACAATTGCTTATGTTTGCCCCTTCCAGGCCAAGCTGAACTTTGACGATCCCAACCAGCAGTCTCAGCAAAGCGTGGGCGACGGCAAGCGTGTGCGGTCACAGGATCTGGCCCGCCTGTACGAGATCATCTTGCAGAACGTTACGGAAATGCAGCAGATCAACGGCATGGAGGACGATGCTCAGTACCAGAGCGAGGTGGAGAATCTGGCCATTACCTTCAAGGCCTTCCGCTGCTACTACATTGCCCTCACCCTGATCGACATGAAGAAGTGGAAGGAGGCGGTGGCGCTATACGAGCGCGCCTCCAACTACGCCACAGAGGCGCTCAAGGGCAAGGCCAGCGCCGAGTTCCAGATGCAGGCGGAGCTCAAGAAGGTCGTGTCCACCATCGAGGGCTGCAAGTTCTCCGCCCACGCCTACAGTGTGCTGGAGGATGACAACAGCGAGGAGGCTGGAACCACCACCAAGGCGCAGAAGACAACGAAACCGCTGTACGAACGCTTGTCGCTGTACAAGGAGGACCAGTCGCTGCACACCAAGACGCCCAACGTGTTCAAGCTCACCCCCGACATGGAGCCCATACCCTGCAAGCCTCTGTTCTTCGATCTGGCCATGAACTACGTGGAGCTGCCCTCGCTGGAGGACAAGCTGGAGTCGCCCGGCAAGAAGGCCGGGGGCGTTACCGGCTTCGTCAAGGGATTCCTCGGCTGGGGCGGCGGTGGCGGCAACAAGTGAGGCGACAACCCACCAAGGACCACGAGCACCACTCTTCTGGAATTCCATGCATCCATGTTACACTTGTAAAGCCTTCAGATCCATGTCCATGCCGCGGCATGTCCGTTGCTCTTTATAAGCTTCTTGTTTTTTGGCTCGTAACCCCGCCAGATTTGTTTTTTCTACGAACCCTTTTGTAAGTTTAAAAAAATGAACAATTATTCAGTAATAAAGGAACCTTCAACGAATCGCTATAGAATTCTATAATCTATATTTATCGAGAGAGAGTTAAATCCTAACACTACGTGACTATGAATACTCTTTAGAGGCTCGCTACTCCATGTGCAGATAGCCCAGCTCGTAAAACTCCATCACCAGCTCCCGGACGCGCAGGTGGTACTCCGATGTGAGGGTCTGGGTGCACTTGATCTCCTCCTTGCCGGTCAGATTGAGCTCGCTCATCACGTCCAGATTGGGCAGGTTGTTGGGATCAAAGGTGACGGCCGGCAGGATCCACATGCCAATGGCCAGGCCATAGTGCACCTGGCGCACGTACTCCGCACTGAGGCGCTGCAGCGAGAACTCCTCGCAAAGCTCCTGCAGCCGCTCGGCAGCCGGACTGCCCTCCAGTTGGTGCATCAGCTCCAGGCCCAAGGCCTCGGAGTAAGCGGCCAGCAGGGTGTCCGTGTGCACATCCCTCAGCTCCCTGCGCGTGCTGGTGTATACGAAGTGGAGTATATCGAACACGGGAGAGGTCCTGCGCATCGCTTGCAGGTCGAAGAAGATCACCTCTTCCGGCTCCGAGCGGAACATAATGTTGTTCACCCACAAGTCCCCATGGCAGATCACACTGAACGGCGTCCTGGCCGTGGCATTGATCTCCCGCTTGAGCTTCCCAAACAAATTGGGGCGCAGCTGGTTGAGCAGGCGGATGGGCGTGGTCAGGCTGCCGTCGGAGTTGGAGCCACCCAAACTCTCCAGGGCCTGCTGCACCGATGTGTCCAATATGGTGGCATAGAACTCGGCCGCCTCCTCGCAGTAAACGATCTCCTGCAGGTGCTCGACTTCGGTGGAGAAGTTCAGGGAGTCCAGTTCCTGGGCGGCCAGCGAGGCGGCGTGCAGTTGCGCCAGTTTCTGCAAGGATTCGATGAGGATAAAGGATATCAAATAAGCACAAACGGTTAACGGCAACTAACCTTCATCACTAGGAGACAGTGGCGCAGCTCCAGGCCCACCAGCCGATCCCTCATCCGATAGCCCAAGGCCTTGAGGTCCTGCAGGACAATGATCGGCTCGCCGCTGTCCGGATCCCGGCGGTCATGGCACTCGGCGATGTGGCACACCGGGAACAGCTGCTGCCGGCTGTGGGCGGCCAGCAGGGGCGCCAGGTGGCGGTAGGCGTTGATCTCGTTGCTGAAGGCCTCGTCGCAACGGTACAGCTGCCGGCGCGAGAGGCTCGCAATCTGGCGCTTCACGATTACGGTAACTGGAGAGTGGGAGAAGGAGAGAGAGAGAAGGAAACGCAGAGCAAAACAAAAACAGTGAGAGCGTGAGCAATGAACAGCTGACGTTTGTTTACATCGCTGCCAAAGATTTATGAATGAAATGGCGCTGGCCTTGTATGCGTGAGAGCGCAGCGGTCGTCTCTCTCTCTCGCGCTGCTCTCTATGCCTGCCTGTGTGTGTGCGTGTATGGGTGTGCGTGCTGACCTTTAGCGAATCTATATTACGTATACGCCGCATTGCATTTAGAATGCGTGGCACAAGGTCAACCCACTCGACGCCGTTGCCGCTCAGCGTTGCAAACAAAAGCGAAAATCTGAACTACAAGTGCCTCCCTCTGCCTCAGTTTTGCCTCGGGCTCTGTGGTGGTTATTATCCTCTGGAGCAAATTAAAGCGAACTAAAAACTCTATTAATTGGTCTAAATATTGAATAAAATTGTTTGACTATTTCTTCATTTGTTTTGAATCGTTTTTCCCAATATATTTTAGGCTCGAAAACAGAAATAATGATAACTACCCCTTGAGTTAATAAAAATCCCCAAAGGACAGGCTATAAAGCCTTCCCTGATTTGGTTCTTACCTATTTCCCTCATTGCCTCATCCGAATCCGGATCCTCCGTGGCCTGGCTGATGGTCACCCGCTTCACCACGGACATGTAGTTGTCGCCGCTGCTGCTGCCGGCACTGCACGCGATGTGGGCAATGCTAAAGGACACCAACTTGCTCCGGCTGAACAGCTGGCGCAAGTGCTCGGCATTCTCCTCGTATTGATTGACAGCAACGCCACCATTCACGGTCATTGCCAGGCCGCCGCCACCGTTGCTGCGCGAAGGTCCTGCCGCTGCCATTGTTTCCACTTCACTTGGCCGCCGCCCGCCTGCGAATGGCCGAGACTGTGCAGCGTCTGGTGCCGCCAAATCTAGAGCTGACAGTGGCTTTCTGCCGCTGCAGCATTTTTTCTCTAGCACTGACACAATTGCGAATCGAGTCCAGGTCAATTTTTTTTCGGCCAATTATTATACAATTTCCGCTGGCGAAAGAAGAATTGGTAACACCTCAGCACAGCACAGCACAGAACACACACAACAAGCCCGCCCCGTCGAACAGCAAAACGTCGACTGGCGCAAAACTGCACTGCAGCGATTTCACCGAGAGCTGCGAGATACTGCACTGAGAATTGCTGAGAATTCAAATGGGAAAACGCCGCGCTCTCGGCTCTCTCGCCAGCTCTCGGTTCTAAATTGGAAAATGCACTTTTTGAAAGCCGGTAGGAGGTGGTTCAGGGTCAGAGCTACAGCTGCGGTCACAGCAGCAGTACTTTCACTCGGCGCCGTACGGTGCGTATACTTAATGTTCCAAAGCGGATGTTGCTCATACGCCGCATCGACCGAGAGTCGTTCGCATTGGGCCTACAAATTCGTTGCACTTGAAATTGCATCGGCTGCCCTTGGCAGGCGCTGCGTGTGGGTCGAGGCAATGTGCAATAAAAAAAAACTAACAAATAAATACGTAATAAAAAGGGGGCTCAGTTTTCACAACAACATACAGTGATTGCTTTAAATGAAACCTTAAACTATAGCTCTTTATTTTGTATATACTTGAGAGGTAAATGCTTTCTACTTGATTTATTTCTATTTTTTATTTATTTATTCTGAAACAAAAAGGATCTTTGCATGTTAAGGGAAACCAGTGCCATTTGCTTGAGGTAAATGTTTACATTTTTAATTTTTATTATAGTCTTACTAAATTAGGATGCTTTTCCTGAAAATTTAATATTTGTTGATTAGATAAATTTGTCATTTGCTACTTTCTTAGTTTCTAAGAAACTTTATATTCGTTTTAAATACTTCAAAAATGTATTATTCATATAAAATGAGGCATTCATAATTTTTATACATATTTTCCCTTGCAGCATCTAAGTTACAGTCATGAGGTTACTTGGAATTTTCGTTTTTATAGCCGCAGACAAAGCCCAATAAAGTTCAAAGACCAAGCTCATTAACAGCAGCCGCAGCAGCAGGCAACCCACAGACACAGACACACACAATGCACGGGCCCGGCCAATTTGTTTATTTAATATGCATCCACAAAAGCCGCTAAATGGCCATTAATTAAATATCAGATCTGCCACGGCCAATAAACAAGAGACCACTACGACCACTCCCCAACGGGCCCCGCCAAACAATGTAAATACCAATCTACGGCTACGCTACGCACCTGAGAGATCGGGAAAGTTCAAGGCTGCCATCCAGCCGGCGGGTGATGGTGATTATGCCAACTCCTCCACTGCGGGCAACTCCGGGCTAATGCTTCCGCCTTGGCTCAACGGTTGAATAACCCCAACTGGGACACCCCGACACTCCGATACCCGTGGCAAATTAGGGTCAAACATGTGCAGCCATCGAGATCGGCTTGAAAAATTAGACTCAACTTTGGCTCAGCATTAAATTCAGGGTCAATCTCGGCACTTTCGAAATATCGCACGGAGCCACGACTTGAGTCGGACATGGATTCTAAGCAAACTTGTCAATCATTGTTGTAATCGCTGTACTACTTGTATTTGTGCATACACTGACAGAAACCAATGTTATTTAGAAAAGGTATTAAATGAAATATTTGCTTTTGAGCCAAGCTTTCCCATTTTCTTGGGTAATTAAATGTTAGTAGAAATGAACAAATAAATATTAAGTAGGTAAAATAATAGAATATTATAGTTGTAAAGATAGTTAATAAGAAACTAAATTTGTTAGCTTTAAGCTAAATTGGAAAATTATTGTAAAAATTAAAACAAAATTATTGAATTGAATTGAATTGAAATATGTGCTGGAAGCTTCTACAAAAATATTTACATTTATTAAGATTCGATGGATTCTAAGGAAACTGTAGCCACAGAAGTATATATATCGATTCAAATCATATATATATATATATGATATATAGAATCAAATCAAAACCGGTAACCTTTCAGAACTCGTATCAAGGTGCAGCATTCCCTGAAAGTGAGCTTGAAGAAAAGTTTATGCAATTTTCCCTAAGCATCTAAGATCAAGAAAGTTTATTGTTGCACCTGTATTTTCATGAACCCTTTAGGTTAGGTATTAAAATATTGATATCTAATAATATTTTTGTACGTGACTATGTTGATATTAAAGAAATGACAATAACCTCGCATTATATGATATCTTTTTTCTGAGTACATTCGTACATAAAACATCTATATTATACATATATGTTCATATGTATGTTACATCTGTGCGACTTTTGCCATGCGTAACACTGCCGGCAGGCAGGCAGTCAGGCAATCCAATCCAATCCAAATCCGACCTTTTTTGGGGGGCACTTTTATGGAGCATGAGAAACCGGAGGAGACAGACAGATATCATTGCTTTTAATTGCCCCGATCGCAGCAGCGCCTAGGCCTAGGTCAGTCGCAATTGCAGTCTCCGCCATCTCGGGCTCAGTCTCGCAGTGTCTCTCTCAGCCTCACAGCCTCAGCGCCATAATTAATTTAATAAAATGTAAAGCAGGCAGCTTGAAAAAAAAAAATAACAAAACACAAAAACTTGACTCATTCTCGTCGCTCAGAAGCGACGACTTTGAGCGCGTTTCGGATTGGATTCGGTTGACTCGCAACATTTGAGTTCAACTCGTTTTTGTGGCATTCAACGGCAAGCGAATAAAAGTTCGCTGCCTCGAAATTCTATGATCAGTTTACAGTCTCAACTTCACCCAGACCCAGGTGTTCCAGTTTCGGTTTTAAAGGTGCCTTCCTTCCGTTCCTTCTTCTCTCTGAGGATTAGCCCCCGCTGAAAAGTATCCGTAACAAAGTGAGTGCCGTGTGCTGTGAAATCCGAACTGCTAACATTCGGGTCGGTTGTGTGGGATCGTAACCTTGACTTTGGCTTAAATCTAAAGCAACAAATTGGACTCGGAATATATGTAAATGCATTTAATGGCGCCATTATACGCGCAGTGAACATATGCATTTACAGTGGCTGTGTTATTATCGATTAATAATGCGGAAAATGTGTGTGAATCGAGATAATTAAATATAACATTGAGAATAAAATGAAATAACAGAATACTAATTAGTAAAAGCAATATTATTTCTTTTATTATTTAAATACATGATGAAATTGAACAATAAAACCTTATTTTAAAGGATTTTGTCAAACAAAAATAAAGATATCAACATTAAAATGCTTGTAATTACAATCTAAATGCTTTTAAATATAATTTTTTTTTTAATTTTACCACAAAAAGAACAATATAAGTATCACAAATAATAAAAAGGATATTTTTTTAAAGATATATTACAGGAAATATATGAATCTTTTAGAAAAGGTATATAAAAAAGCCCTCTGCTAGATCTTTGCGAGTTTTTTGGTATCTTTTGAATCTTTGTTTAAATTTTTAACAGCTGTTTCATAAAATGTATATTATTATACAGGAAAATACTGAAACTAATATAACTTTTAAACTTAAAATCCCATTAAAAATATTTAAATAAAATATATAAAGTTCATGAGAAGTCCCAGAAAAACCACTGTGGCTGTATCTCGAGCCCGAGCTTGATTGCTTTGTTCCAAGCCAAATTGGAGCACTCTACGCTTGACAATTAAAGCTCGCCATTCAGCCTGAGCTGCTGCCAGTTCAATTCTTATCAATAAAAAAGCCAGTTCCAGTTGCAAAAAGTTCACGGATTAGCAACTGTAACTCATTGGCCGCAAATAGTCCAAGTCCGAGTGCGGGTCCGCGTCCGAGCCAAGATCTCCGCGCTCCGCTGCCCACTCTCGACTCTCGATAATTGATTTTCCCGTACATAATTTATGACGCACGAAACTGACAGCCGACTTGTAGATTAAAAACTGCCACTGACCGTCCGGCTGCCGGACCGACAGGCGGCAATAAATCTGTCCGTATCAGTTTATTAGAACGTCGGACAATATAATAATGCCAGCTCCTTTTCTCACCCTCTCTCCCTGCAGGCAATCATCATGCTGACCGCCTGCCAAGTAGCGCTGATCGCTGGATGTCTGGCCGCTCTGGCCGTAAGCTCCGTTCGGGCGCAGTTCTTCTACCACCAGGCGCTGGGTCTGCCTTCGAGTCACTCGGCTTCCTACGAACCGGCCAATCCGTACCAGGGCTATGCCACCGCTGATGCTCATCCCTCGGTGGTGCGGAATGCCCAATGGGAGGCCGAGCTGCCGCCAGAGCTGTCAAAAAGTGCGCGCTTCTACAATGATCCCGTGATCGCCGCCAACCTGGCCAAGGAGTCGCTGCTGACGAGGAAGGAAATGGCCGTGGTGCATCGCGAGGCTGAGAAAATACCGCGGGAACAGGTCTACAAGCTGTTCAAGAACGCCGGCTACCTGAATCGCAGATAGACAGCCATCGCTGTTCCACTTCCCACGTGCCTTGTTGTATTCTAGCTTCTAAAAATTGTTAATATATTGTAAATACGATTAAATGTTTTTCTTTACATGTACATAAGGTTTTCATGGAATCAAAGTAGTGACTGACTAAGTTCTACAGTTTCTTTTGGTATATAAATGCTGGGGAATCCTTCACTAAACATACAACTCAGCTCCGTTGCCGGGGAGGGTGGAGAAGACCACTTTATTGAAGTCAGTGGGCTGATGGCGCTCCAGCAGATGGGCTGGCAGCTGGGCATAGTAGTCCCGCTTCAGAGCCTTTATGTACTCATCCGCGGCTTCAACGGAATCACACATGGCCACTATACAGCCGCCCCAACTGGAACAGTACATCGATATTAATATTAAAGAGTTATAAACATTTGTATAGGCTTACCCGGCTCCCGTAACACGAGCACTGACTTGCAGCTTATTGGATATGGCAATTAGACGCTCCACATCTGGATGCGAGCACTCGTACAGCTCACGGAGACTCTCGTGCGACTGGCGCATGAGCTCGCCCAGCTTTTTGGCATCCTCGGGACAGGGTCGCACAGCCAACTGCTCGCAAATCTTCCGGAATTTGGCCACTCGACCGGATTCTGTAAAGCAACAAATGAAGTTCAGTTTAAATTTTAATACTTTTCAATCTGTTATGCAAATACTGTCAATGACTCTTTAATTAACTCCAAATATTCATTTGGCAATAAATAAATTAACTTAGTTGAAAGAATTATAATTATTTGCACTTGAATACAATTTTAAAAGTAATCAAAACTCACCCTGAATGACGTGCAGAGCCCTTTGTCGCAGCTTAAACTGCTCCATGTGCCGCGTGTTGGCGGACAGGAACTTGGTCTCCAGCTCCTGCTCCGTGATGCCCAGCTCCTTGCAAATGTCCGCTCGCGTATAGTTCCATTTGGTCAGGTTGTCCTTGATCAACTTCTCGAACGTTTCGTTGTCCATTTGGCAAGCCTCCTCCAGATCAATGAAGCGCACAATGTCCTGCCAGTTGGCCAGACCCTTGTGCTTGGCCAGCCAACGCGTGGCCAGGCGGCACTCCACCACACGTTCGTTGTAATCGGACGAGGCGGCCTTGTTTTTCTGCGCCAGACTGTTAGCCACCACAAAGCACTTGCCCGCTGGCAAAGTCACCGGAGTGCCCTTGAGCTTGGGATGGAATTCGATGTGATGGGCACAGCCGACGCGGCCCAAGTAGGCTATGGCCTGGTCCATGCCGCCGCTGTGCGTGCCAATGTATTGCTCACACTTGGCCGAAATGGAGGCCAGCTCCCGGCGATCCAGCTGCTTGCCCTGAACATGGGCCGTGGCTAAAACAGCAGAGCTGACCATGGCACTGGAGCTGGAGAGACCGGCGGCCAGGGGCACGTTGCCGTCCACAGCAATGCGCATTCCAATAGGACTCCATTGGCTGCCCAGATTCTCCTGGATGCCCTTTATGCCGCACAGGAAGTAGTTGTACCAGGCGGGACCTCCACTTTTTGGCAGCTCAATCCTGGCATTGGATTATATTGAATTTAATTATCTGTAAGCTTTGATATAATATGAATCACACTCACCTGAACGTCTTTAAGTCCGCATCGTAGCCCTGGAACTTGGCCTCCTCCAGATTTCGTAGCTGCAGCTGGCTGTCATCTGGATTTTTGGCCACTGCCAGGAAGATGCTCTGACTCACAGCCATGGGGAGCACCGAATAGCCGCAATAGTCCACATGCTCGCCAATGATGTTGACTCTGCCACGATTACAAGTAAAGTTTTACAAAAATTTCTTAAATAAATATAATAAACAAACCTTCCTGGAACACGAACGTAGAACTCGGGATCTGCTCCGAACTGACGCCTGAAGAAGGCGCCCAGGTTCTGGACACGTTCGTAGATCTTTGAGGTTGGCTGAAGCTTCTCCGGTGCCACGAACTCGACGCCGCCGGCATCCGCAGCCCTAGCAGTTCCATTCCCGTTGGCAGTCATGTTCACCTGTCGGCGGTTGAGTTTTTAATAACACTTCATCATCATTCCAGCAATTGTGGCTGGTGCGACGAACCGTAAACGTGTCGCAAAACACTCGTTAATCTTTATTTACTGCCCAAAACACATTAACATACGTAAACAAACCAAACACACACACGACACGTTGCGTCGTTGCACCTGTACGTCAGCGCGGGTGTGCAAAAATTAGCTTATCAGGCGGCCTGCTCTCACCTTATCAGAATGTCGAAGCAGCTATTAGCACACAAAGTGGACCAACATGTTATCAGTTGGGGAAGCGATTAGCAGAGCACTGCAATCCCAGATTGACGACTTATTTGGCGTCTTAATTGGAAAAAACAAAGTGCAAAAGTGCAATCTGCCGGCAAATGAGAGCGAAGGGCGTGCAAGACAGAGAGAGAGGTTAAACAGCTGTTAATTTAGAGTGGCCAGGCCGGGAAAAGCTTCTTTCAGGACATACACGGGATTTTATGACCGTTATTATTTGTTTTGCTTGTTTAATTTTAAATTACTCCATAAAAACATAAAAAATGAAAAACGCTACAACACTTTGCCGTTATCTGTCATCGAAGCATACACATTTCCAAATTTTGTTTAATATAAGCCCCTCCTAGACGTCATCTTCTTAAAGGGACAGAAGAATACCGTAGTCACTTTTTGTTTACATTACATTTTAAACGTTTATAGTCCCAACAATAATTGCAATTGATTAGGAATTTTGCGTTTTTTTACGATACATACCCAGCTAATTTCTTATCTTTCTCTTTATGAGGTCAAAATAACTTGGAGCGGTTCTCAGGCCTTATCAGAGAAGTTCTAGTTTTCGGTGTGAGCACGTCGCGTTCCATCAAGCAACTGAGCAATCCGGCCCGTGCCGTTTCCGTTTTTGTTAAGTCCGGAATACATACGGTTGAGCGTCTTTATCGGAAACCAGCTTGGAAGTAGAGATTCATTTATTTTTGTTTTTCTTTTAATAATTAAAGTTTAATTTTGACAATTAAATCTTATAAAAATACATTATAATTTATGGTATTAATTGAATACCAATGACAACCATCTTAGCGATGTTCGACTGTCAAAGGGGTATCAGTAGGAACTTGTTGAGAGTTTTGTTTGTTTAAATGTTGTCGTCTTCACCGTTATATAGGTCAAACGTTCTTCATAATATACATACCAATGCTTTCTGGCTTGCGTTCTGAAAAACTGGTTTCTGAATTTCTATCTCCTTAAAATGTGGTTTTGGGCTCCCACTTAAAGAAAGGCCATTACCTTGGTCATCATTTTGTCATTAAACTTAAGTGTTTGCTTAGATGATAAGCTGCAAAGTGTTTGTGCGATAAATTCGTAAGTAAAATATGTGAATCTAATCTAATTTTTTTCTGTTTTCCGGAAAAACTTTTTGAAAACAAAATATTTGATAACAAATTATACATTTTCTTAATAAAAACTTCTTAAATGTTTCAAATCAGTAAAAAAAAAGTTAATATTTTGGATTTTTTAAATTTATATCCGTTTTCAGCCATCGCTGCCAGATGGTAGACCACGACAACCACCTGACAGCGCTGCCAGCTCGGGGCACTTCCGTTTCAATCGATGATCGACCGAAAACAGAAGAATCGATGTTAAAATCGATTTTTGGCCAGCTCTAGTATCATCGCTGAGAAGATATTTGTTTTTGAAAACGGATTTTCCCGAGCCAAAAAAGTGCAAATTAGCATTTGCACCTGCACCCAAGTAGCACCTGGCGTTGGCCCCACCGCGGAGACAATCGTAGCAATGTCGAGCTTGCAGCGCACGATGCTGAAGGGCAAGTTGCCACCCACAATTCCAGGCGGGCGCATCGGAAGAGCGTAAGTGCTGCAAAGCTTAGAGGGAGAGGGATGAGGCGTACGCGGTACTACCTTAATTTGGCTAATTGCAGGGACTCCTTTAAGAAGTCGCGCATCCGCGACTACAAGCCGGGCATGTGGAACGAGTTCTTCGCGGAGAAGGAGGACGTCACGGTGGATGAGCAGCGCACTTTCCGCGTATACCGCACCAAGCAGCCGGAAAAGCCGGGCCCAGTGCTGCTTCTGCTCCACGGCGGTGGCTATTCGGCGCTCACCTGGGCGCATTTTTGTGTAAGTATCTAGTAAATATAGTATAGTATATATTCGTAATTAGTTATTTGTCTAATTACACCCACCTGTAGTCGGAGGTGACGAGCATGATCCACTGCCAATGCCTGTGCATCGATTTGAGGGGCCACGGCGACAGCAAGGTGGATGACGAGGACGATCTGTCGGCGGATACGCTGGCCAAGTGAGTTAATTCCATCTGAATTTTAATGAATAGAGAGCAATATATTTGTAAAAACAAGTTTTAGTTTAAACAGTAGTTTTTATTTAATTGCATTTGTTTTTGAAAGTCCTAATTTTCACTTATTGTAAGAATTTGAGTGACTTCGTTTTTTGCATATGTTTTGAAAAAATGACGTAATCCTTTGGGTTCAATATATTTTACATGAAGTTTGTTAAGTTGCTTAAACTTATACTTTTTAAAGCTCTTTAACTTTGTGTTTTATTAAAGTTCTTTACTTAAATTGTTGCTAACTTACATTTTTGTTTGATTTCTATCTATTATCTATTAAAAAATAGAGACATTGGCGACTTGCTCCTGAAGCTGTATCCCGAAGATATGCCGCAGGTCTATGTGGTTGGCCATTCGATGGGCGGCGCCATTGCCGTGCACTTTGCCCACATGGCGCTGGTGCCCAATTTAATTGGAATAACCGTCATCGATGTGGTGGAGGGCACTGCCATGGAGGCTTTGGCCAGCATGCAGAGCTTCCTGCGGTCACGTCCCAAGTACTTCCAGAGTATACCAAATGCCATCGAATGGTGCATCCGGAGCGGCCAAGTGCGCAATGTGGACAGCGCCAAAGTGTCCATGCCGGGTCAAATAATCAAGTGAGTCCAACTTCATGCCTTTTACTTAGCAAACTTATAGTAAACACATTTCTCCCCTTTAGCTGTACAACGAATAAACTTGCAACGAATGATCTGCCATTGGCTGACGATGTTTTAGAGGAGGCTCACCACACCAGTATGTTTCCCAATCCGTTTAGCATTTCGGAGGACGAGGAAGTGTCGCCGCCGGGAGATGAAACCGTTGAAGGCGAAAGTGCAGCGGCGAGCACTGATTTCAAGAAGCCCGTCACGACCAAAGCGATGACCGATGCGGCCAAGAAGTAAACTTTAAATAGCTGATATTCGAATCATTTCATTCTGACTTCTTGTTCCGCTTCTTTTCTAGTTACACCTGGCGTATCGATCTGTCCAAGTCGGAGAAGTACTGGGTCGGTTGGTTCTCCGGCCTGAGCGACAAATTTCTGAATTTGCGCCTTCCCAAGCAGCTGCTCCTCGCCAGCATCGATGGCCTGGACCGTACGTTGACCGTTGGCCAAATGCAGGGCCGCTTCCAGATGCAGGTCCTGGCCCGCTGCGGCCACGCTGTCCACGAGGACCGTCCACACGAGGTCGCTGAGGTGATTAGCGGCTACTTGATACGAAATCGGTTCGCGGAGGCCGCCGGCGAGTTCCGCTGCCACATGCCGTCGTGCTAAGCGAGCCGTAGCTGCAGCTGCCCCTGGATCCAAGGTTGATGAGCACAAGCTGAGGTCACAACAAAATGTCTATTTTTGAATGGAGCATTACACTTTGAACTAACACAGATGCGTGCATATATATATATATATACAAGATGTAGTGAGTAGGTACAGATCTATATATATATATATAGCCGTATGTATATTCTATATACGCGTATAATCCAGTAATTTATTCGGTACTTTTAATTAAATCTATGGAATTTCTAACGTTGTACTTTATACTCATTTTTGCCAAAATCAAAACCAGCGAAACCAACGAGGAGAGCAGGAGCAAAGGCCTTATAGTAACAATATGGCTTAATTATGCTTCTTGCTATTATAGGGTCTTTGGCAGGAGGCTTCTTACATTGTTAT
>VNJS01001739.1:0-11285 GCA_008042575.1 Drosophila watanabei | reverse complement strand
AATGATATTTTGCGGATTTGACCGCGGCCTCCCACAGGCCACCAAAGTGCGGGGAACGAGGTGGCATGAAATTCCAACGGATCTCCATCGTCGTAAGGGAATTCCATAGCTCAATGCTTTGAGGATCGCTCAGAGACAGCTGCCGAAGCTCAACTAGTTCGTTTTTGGCTCAAACGAAGTTCGTTGCGTTGTCTGACCAAATCGTTTGAGGCTTTCCCCTCAGTCTTATAAATCGCTTCAGGGCTGTTATGAACGATTGCGTTGAAAGGTCTTCGACAACTTCCAAGTGTGTAGCCTTGCTGACAAGGCAAACGAATATGGCTATATAGCACTTCGTAGGGGCCTGTTTCTGACCTCTGACTTCGAATAAAAGGGGCTCTGTGCTCCTGCATGAAGGAACTTTCGATGAAAATGATCAATGATAGCTGAGGTTATATGATGAGATTTGGGAAGAATCATAGGGTGCTTGGCATCGAAATCCAGCTGCGAATTATGAAGGTGTCCGCCGACGCGCATTAGACCTCCTGTATCTTTACAAATGGGTTTAAGGACAGAAGCTTACTGCTCGGCGACAGCTCCATCTTCAATGTTAGTGCCTTGTGATCTTCGGCGAAATGCCCGCGCTGAATCCCTTTAATGAGTAGATGAGTTCCACCTTTAATTTCCTTGACTGTAACCTCTCCTTTATGCTGTACTCGATCCTTGCTGACCCTTTGAAGGAACCAATATATATTTCCGAAGACTCTCTGCATTCTCTCAAATGAATTTCTAAACTTGCAACTGTGTGAGAAGTCCATTTCCTGCGACAGCACCAATGCGCTGCGTCGACGCTCAGGAAGTTCCTTGACAGGGGGTGCGTCATCGAGCCATGTAGAAGAATCAGTGTGTAAGAACTGCGGTCCTTCACTCCAAAGCTTGATCCCACCAGCTCAATAGGGGTACATCCACGAGATAAGATATCTGCCGGATTCTGCCGTGTCGGTACGTGCCTCCAAGTCATTTCCTTAGTTCTCTCCTGTAAAATGTTAAAATCCGATGGAGGTTGACGGATCCAAGCCAAAACTATTGTCGAATCTGACCAACAATGAAAGGTGCAAGATCGAGGTGCAATTTGTTCCACTTGAGAGGCAAGCTCGGACAGTAAAAGAGCGACAGATAACTCTAGCTTCGGAATCGTGAGGGTCTTCAAGGGTGCGACTCTTGACTTTAAGTAAAGTAGGTTCGACGAAACGATACCTTGGTTCTCTGATCGAACACAAATGCAAGCTCCGTAAGCTGCCATGCTTGCATCTCAAACTCCATGTATTTCGTACGATGAGTTATGTCGTAGAACAAAGCGTGGAAGCTTTAAGCAAGCAACTATAGCGATCTGCGACATGTGCGCCAACCAAGCGGAATGTAAAGATTGCGGCAGGGACTCATCCCAGTCGAGTTTATCCTTCCATAAGATCTGCATGAAAATTTTAAGCTTGGTTATGATTGTGGCTATTAGTCCAAGGGGATCGTAAAACCTAGCGATAACCGACAGGGTGCTGCGCTTAGTTGCGGGCTTTTCTGTCCATTCGTTTGAGAAGCTGAAAAGCAAGTTATCCGAAAGCATGTCCCAAGATAAACCGAACGCCTTTGTAACGCCGGTTCGGCGCCGCAGGTTCGTTGGAACACCATTTGCGAATTGGAATATGTCCTCTTTCCAAGAGCGCCTTGACTTGTTGACGAATTTCAACGACCTCCTCAATGTTGTATCCTCCAGCAATTGGATCATCCACTTAGAAGTTTGTGCGTTTGATTTTAGCTGCTACTGAAAATTTCGCTTCTTCATCGTAGGATAGCTGCTGCATTGCACGAATTGCCAAAAAGCCAGCAGGCTTCGTGCCATAGGTTACGGTGTCAAGCGAGTAAACTTGAACCTCGTCTTCTGGCCGATCGCGCCATAAAATACATTGCAGAAACTGATGGGGATGCGTAACCCAAACGCAGCGATATATTTTTCAAATATCTGCACACAAAGCAACCTTAAAAATCGAAAAGAAGCCGGGTAGTGAAGATTTTTGGTTGAATGGAAGGACCAACGTACAACAAATCGTTCTACAAATATCCCGAAATCGACTTCGCTGAGCCGTCAAAAACAACTCGCAGTTTTGTCGTTGTACTTTCCAATTTTTGGACGTAGTGGTGGGGTAGGTAATACTGATAAGCTGCAGCATTTTTAGTTGCTAGAAACATATGGCCAAGGTTCAGGTACTCCTCTATTAAGGCTTTATACTGCGACTTCAGCTATAAATTTTTAGCTAATTTGGTCGAGTGCTTTAAAACGAAGAAGCGCACGATCACATGAATTTCCTTGAGCATCAAAACTAGTTTTGGCAGGAAGTAGTACCGAATATTGGTCAGATTCAAGCCGAGTGTATTTCTGCTGAAATAGCTGCTCGCATAGAATTTTCTCTTTTGAAATTGTTTTTGTAGAATCTGCGCAATTGTCGATTTCCCAAAATCTCTTTAGTATCTCAGAGATCGACTCCGACTCCGAATGAGTGTTGGGTCTTGAGATAAGGAAACTAAAGATGAGCGAACGGAAGATCCTACCGTTAGACACCCTGAAACGATCCAGCCAAGTCTGGTTTTCTGCAGAGTGGGTAAATTGCTGCCTAATCGAATTTGTCCAATACAAAGCAGCTCGAAGAATATGCTTGCTCCAAGAAGCAAGTCGATGCGTTGACTTTTGTAGAAAAGCGACTCAGCGATCTCAAGATTTTTCGGTATTTTCCAATCAGACGCGTTAAGATCGAAATGCAGGTGGTAATCGGTGAAGTGCTATACTTTGCGTCACTCGACTGCGCGAAAATATAAACCGATTTATCCAAAGCGAGCGAGGATTCAGCGATTATTGATATGGAGATGACTGAACGATGGACCTTGAGATGAAGCTGATTGGCGAAACGAGAGGTGACGAAATTAATTTGAGAAGCCGAATCGAGTAGGGCCCTGCATGGAACGAACACGCCAGAGCAATTTTTTACGTAGACTATGGCGGTATTCAAATCTAGTCGGCGATGAAGCTAAAAGCGGTGTTTTAGACAAGGCTACAGAGACGTGAGATGATCCTTGCGGAAGTATTTCTGGAGCAGGCTGGGCCAGGGTTGCAACGGGATTTGGTTACAAATGAAGAAGACTATGATGCCTCTGGTGGCAGTGTCTACAGTTGCCAGACTTGCATTGCTGTAGGCTGTGTCCCTTTCGTAGGCAGTTGAGACAAAGATGTAACCTTTTTGACTCTCTATACCGCTGATTGGGGTTCAATCCTAAGAACTGTGGGCATTTCGCAAGCTTCTGAGTACGACGCGCTTTACATCGCTCTTCTTCTTTAAGCCAAAATTTTTGGCAAGTGATCAGTGTTTACATGATCTTTATCATTCAACAACATCTGGATCATTTTAAATAAAGACAGTGACTTTAATCTCACAAAACCAATTCGGTTTTGCATTTTTATCATCCCGCTTTCCCTTTCTCTTCTTGTGTATCGCGAATACCGCTTACCTCTGCATCGCGTTGGTGTTGTTGTTGGCGCAAGTGATCTGCACACGCTGAACATTTACACAAACTCACAACTTCTTGGCGCTTAAATAAAAGCTTTTATTTTTGCGCTCTTTGATTTTTGTTTTGATCGTTTTCTTCGCTGCGGAATTATTAATATTCTTTTCAATTTATTTATTTTATATTTAATAATTTCTATTAATTACTTACGTAAATCATGGCTACCTGCTGTGCAGACAATTGTCCCAACAGTCGCAAATTCACTGCTTTGTTAGCTGTTGGCTATGTGAAAACATTGCCCATGTCGGTTGCGCCGGTTTTGGGCAATACGGCGGGCGTATTGCTGATCGCATACGTGAGCATAGTGGATTGGACTGGACGTGCCCGAGCTGCCTGCATATTAAATCCGATATGAGGATTTTTATGATGCAAACTCACTCAGTCGCTGGCGGCCGGTTTCAAGAAATTGTCAAACGGTTTTCAGAGAGCGGAACATCACTTCAAATCTTTACAACTTCTAGGTGACCCGGTTAACAAACCAAGGAGTAACCTTTCTAATAGCTTTTTGCCTATTTCAGACCCAGCGTGCACTCCTCTTATGCAGTTCACCCCTCGAAAGAAATCTACAGATAACGCCGTGGCTGGGGACGACGGCTCTGATGACGAAGTAGTATCAGCCACCAGATCTGGTCCGGATGATTTCGACGTGCCCCTGCAGCTTATAAACATCGACCAGGCATTCACGTCTAATGCTGCTGCATTCCAACGACGCTCATTTGGGTTCAGACGCTCCTTCAGTGGCTCCTCCGGTGGTAATCGCTCCCGCGGTGGTTCCTCCGACGGTTGTACCTCCGGCGGCCATCATTTCTGCGCCGCCAATCACCCGCACTGGTCCCCAAACTTCATGTATTTCTGGAGTTGCACAAAGGAGTCCGGCACCTCTAGCTGGTGTTGCCCCCAAAAAATTTGCCTTTGTTTCCCGCCTCAATCCGGGTGCCTCCGAACGCGACGTTGAAACCCATTTGAGCAACAAATTGAATATTTCTAGTACTGAGTGTACCGTCTCAAAATTCAATTTTAAGCAAAGACGTAAAATATAAATATATAAGGTTCTTGATACTTCAGTTTGGCCTGAACATGCCATAGTTCACGAATTTGTTCATAAAAGTAATCCTCGGGCTCGTGGGCCTTTGACTCCCTCTACTAGAGCTCCCAAAAACTGATTGATTCATTTCTCCTTCACTATCAGAATGTTCGCAGTTTATTAGGCAAACTTAGTAAACTGCACGTTAATAGTGCCTCCTTCGATGCCAATGTTATTGCCTTTACTGAAACTTGGCTCAACTCGTCAGTTTCTGATAGCAAATTATTTGCTAGTAACTACGTCGTCTATAGATGTGATCGCCAACTTCGAAGCGGCGACGGTGTTCTTATCGCATTTAAGTCCGATTTAACTTCCGAATTGGTTCCGATAACTGTCACAGATAGCAATTTAGAGTTTGTTGCGGTTCGCATTCAGGTTCATGACTACTCTGTTTATGTTCTTTATGTTATGCTCGTACATCCCACCCCGGTCTGACACGAACATTTACTAACAGCATGTCTCATTAATTCTGAACATTCATTCTACACTTGGTGCTAACGATCACCTTATTATTATGGGAGATTTTAACCTTCCGTCCATATCTTGGATGCCCTCCCCTGACTCGAATGTTCTTATTCCCACTGCGCCCCATGACAGAATTGGGACAAATAAATCATGTAAGGAAATGTGGTGACAAAGTCCTAGACCTTATTTTTGCGTCGGAGTTGGCTAATGCCTACGTTTCTAGAATTGACCCTCTCTCCAGCCCCGAAGACGCTTATCATCCCACTCTTGAGATAATTTTAGAAGTATCGACTCCATTACTGTCTTGTCCTTTAGCTGAGCCAGCAACTTTTCGCTGTTTTCGTAAAGCTAATTTTTCTGACATGAACACTTATTTATCTTCGGTCGATTGGACTTTTTTGGACTCTCCTACTGATGATCCCGTAATCATATTTGACCGTTTCTATGACATTATATACTCTGGTTTTGACATGTTTGTTCCGTCGTTTTCACATTCGGACGTCTCGCATATGCCTCCCTGGTTTTCTCGTCGACTTTCCAACTTGAAAAATGTGAAGTCTAGACTTTTTAAAAATTTTAGTAAACAGGGTTGCAAGTCGACCGTGCTAGATACTTAACAGCACGTTATAATTTTTTGACACATAATTCTGAGTGCTATAATAATTACTTGAACCGGTGTAGAAACGATTTCCAGGCGAACCCCAAGCAATTTTACGCGTTTGTCAATTCTAAACGAAAATCTCAAATCTTTCCATCCTGTCTTCATCTCAGTACTAAGTCCGCTTTTAACGAGCTTGATATCGCGAACTTATTCGCTAAATTTTTCCAATCATCGTACTCATCTATTAGTTTCGATACTACCTCATCGTATCCATATCCTCTTCCGCCCTCGATCAGTGATGATGATGTTCTTTAGAACCTCAAAACACTTAAACCTTCCATCTCTTCCGATCCAGATTTGGTACCAAGCTGTGTTTTGAGAAATTGTGCTAGTGCGCTATGTAGTCCACTGTCCAAGCTCTATCAGTTGTCTTTTCAGTTTTCATTTTTTCCTGAATGTTGGAAGGAATCCTTCATAATTCTCCTTCACAAAAATTGTAGTAAATCCAACATCGAAAACTACAGAGGGATTGCAAAGCTTAGTGCGATTCCAAAATTATTCGGACTTTTAGTTACTGCTCAGCTTCAACTCCAATGTAGCTCATTAATGTCCACCTCGCAGCATGGCTTTATGAGACGACGTTCTAATTCCACAAACCTTCTTGAGTTTTGTGCTGTCATTAGAAACGCGTTCAAAGTCAACACACAAACAGATGTTATTTTTACAGACTTCAGCAAAGCCTTTGATTCTGTGAATCACCTCTTACTTATAAAAAAAACTTACACTTTTGGGTTTTCCTATTCTGTTGATTAAATGGATCGCCACTTATTTATCGAACCGAACTCAAAAAGTAGCTTTTAAGGGTTCATTTTCAAATCGTGTACAGGTAACTTCGGGTGTCCCGCAAGGGAGTCACCTTGGTCCACTTCTGTTTGGCATTTTTATTAATGACTTGCCTGATGTGGTTCTTTATTCCCATGTGATGATGTACGCAGATGACGTTAAACTATGTTTGCCACTGACGAATTCAAACTCTCATACGCATTTGCAAACTGACTTAAACAATATGTTGTCCTGGTGCAACAACAATTTGTTATTCCTTAACAACTCCGAATGTAAATTTAAGTCTTTTTTTTCGAAAAAAATTGTTTCATTGCTAATTATTCTATTGGGACAAGTGTTCTTGAACGCATTTACTCAGTTAATGACCTTGGAGTTCTGTTTAAGCATAACTTAAACTTCACCGACCATATCGGCATAATTGTTGGTAAAGTCAAAGGGGTTTTTGCCTTCGTTAAGCGCTGGACGAAGGAGTTTGATGATCCCTATACCACTAAACTCCTTTATGTCTCTCTTGTTCGCCCAATTCTGGAATATTGCTCAAGCGTATGGTCACCTCAATATGCGAAATTTCAAGACCTTATTTAATCAGTTCAGAAACAATTCCTTTTGTTTGCTATACTAAGGATATGGTTTAAAATGGCAAAAATTTGCTATACTCTAAATAAATAAATAATGCTCCCTAGACTCGCACAGGGTACATGATGGCATAGCTGATGATGAAGCAATGAGGGTGCTACGTAAAAGTTTGCTAGCTACTTTTCCAACCTCTTTGAAAGGTGCTTGGTTTACCATAGCGTATTCCAAATTTTCCATCCAAGAACGATGAGAATTTATCCCAATTTGGCAGCTCTTTGGAAGGCAACCCTTCTTCCCACCTCTCTTGGGTCTAAATGTCCAGTTTTGAAACGATGAGATGGATTAAGAGGCCGTCATAGATTTCCTTCGTAGAGGCCAGAGTAGCCAGAGCGCGCAAATGAGAATTTGTCTTGTCGCTCAACTGCCGCAGACTAGTTGCGGATCCCTTCTTCACCCTTGGTAGCTTGAATAAAGACCGAGCATGTGCCTGAAAGTACAATTATTTATTATCAAATCTCAACGTTAAAAATTCCAAAGCCCTGTCGTAATTATTTTCCGTGGGCTCCAGTGAGCGAATTGCGTCCAGTGCTATGCCGTCCTAACAGGCACGGAGATGCTGGAATTTTTCCACCTTTGTTAGATCCTAGTTCTTTCCCACTACCGTGTTAAACATGGCGTAGACATCCGTCCAATGTATGCTCCGCCAAATCGCGGAAGTTGAAATCCCGGTAGCCTTTTGGGCCGCGAATTGCACTTGCTATGTGTCCACCGAGGATGCCATGCAACTCAGTTGAATTTGCCAACGACTTTCTCTTCTCACTATTGAGATGGCGGCAGATTTTTCCTTTGGTCTCACAATAAGCCGTGGGTAAGATTAAGCGCGCATCTGACTCCAGCTCCTCAATCACAAGCCGCTCGAGGTTAAGTCGAGAGCTATCAAAGTCAGAGTACATGCGCTCGATTAAATCCAACTGCACCTGCAACTCACTTTCGTCGAATTTTGCCAACTGCTCCTCTGTCAGAAATGAATTTAGGGCCGCCAGCTGGCGTTCTATAGATTTGGCCTTTGCCTGATAACACTCCTCGCCGTTTTGTGCGTGAGGCGCGAGCTCAGGCTTTTTTGTATATTTGGTTGGCGTTTTGAATTTTTATTTGTAGTTTGTAGGGTATCCGAAAGTCACCGTACGAAATTTGCGCTGCACCTGCACTTGGGCTAGCTAAAACCAAATACCGAATTTGAGGGTAATGACGGGACCGAAAACAAAGGGCAACGACCTCTGCCTGGCGAGCGAAGTTGTGTAACACTTTCCGATATGCAAAAGGGTGACTGGTGAGTGTTGCAAGTGAAACCGCAACGAGTGATCAGTAGGGAGATTCGGTCAACATGGCCAAGTGCATATAAAAATCTGGGCGGGACTCGATGCGGTATCGCCGTAGAGTAGATTTAACCTCAAACTTTGCCCCGATCCAAATTTGAACCTGGCACAAAACCTAACCACAAAATCTAACCAATGAAAACATGTCGCAGAGAAAATTTGTATGAAAACCCTAGAAATTAGCGCAGTGAATTTACACCAAGAAAAACTACACTGAAGAAAATTACACTGAGGAAAATATACAATGAATAAAATCTTATTAAATAGAATTACACTGGGGAAAATTTACGATGAATATAATCTTATTAAAATAGAAATACACTGAGTAAAATAAAAGAATAATGTAAGACAGTGTTAAATAAAAAACGTCTTACTTCGTTGAGTTATAATTTCAAACTGATTTTATTTATTTTACTCCCTACTTAAAGTTAACAATGAATTTCTTATATATAAAAAGACCAACGCAGTGGCCATGTATTTCCCTGAGGGAACTGCAAACGCGGCACTTTGCCCGCGAAGCTCACCTTACATTTTCAGGCGGCTAATTGATTGGCTTATATATAGATGTATATTTTTTGACAATAAGTTTGTGTTCATGTGTGAACATTCTGCCAAGGGCCACAAGTAGTTGGGGTTAACAATTTTGTAAAAGGAATACAATACAAAATACAATATTTCTTTATTTAATTTTTCTGTTAAACATTTTGTAAATGGCCTTCAAAGGTTATGGCTTGTAAACGTCTGCTTACACTACACTTACGTAGAGCATATATAATCAAGATTAAAATAATAAAAATGCATATAATTAAGGAGGTATGTCCAGATATAAAATGGACATTTAAACCTTTTAATTCAATATGGCTTTCGTGTAACCGTCTTAACTCTTCTGATAGTCTAGCTATTTCTAAACTATGGTTTATGGATTTGGCCTCAAACGGGCTCCAAACCATTTTCGGAATGTCTGTGATATCGTCTATATATGCTAAGAGTAAGGTATCTTGTCTTTCAGATTTGATATCATATTGAGCAACTAAGATTTTATCGTCTGTACGATAAAATTAAATCCATTTTTGAATTTCCACATTGAATTTTTGCTTTTGCATTTTTATGAACCTTAAAGAGCCACGTACTTTTAGTTTCTAATTCAACCCAATACGAGTCAGTATTTAACATCCGCTTATATACACAATTAGCTGGTCTACCTGGTTTTAGTGGCCTTAGTTCACACGCCAGGTCATTCGCATTACTCCATGGCCAATTTCCTTCGCATACTCTTTTCTGAGGTTGCCACTGTTTACAATTGTTCAAGGTGCTTGGTGTCATTAAATGGTACGAATCTATCTCGAAATTGTACACTAAATATTCTGAATTCAAATGCACCATGAGCAAGCTTCCTCCTGACAAAACTGGAACTGGAATTACCCTGTATAATTTTGATGGATGTCTGCTAGATAAAGGGATCTTAGTATTAATTATCAATTTGTTGTTAGAAGAAATAACAAAGATTAAAGAAAGTCTATCTGAGACACTAGTGTTCTTTTCCCTGGTAACACTAGTGTCTCAGATAGACTTTCTTTAATCTTTGTTATTTCTTCTTTTAACTGACCAGGCCTAGTAATGTTCGTATTAAGCCGGCCATGATTTATGTCAATCAATAAGCTTATTATACCTGCTTGTGTTTTTTCACAATCCTCAATTAAGCCGGTCAACTGCTTTGTTACCATAAAGAAGTTTTTGGACTCCTTATAAACATAATAATTTTCTTGAAGTAAAGCAGTCATATTTTCGTTTCGTTTATTCATATTTTTAAAATTATCATTTACTTCCTCATTTGTCTTTTTCAAAATATTAGTTGTTGAATCTACTATGGACAACTGTTTTTTGCCTAGTTCATTGAGATTGTGTTGATTATCTAACAAGTTTCTCATATTTTGTTCTATTTGTACTCTATCATCTTCGTCCATAATTCCAAATATCATATGATATAAAGACCCCAGGGTGGTATGGGTGCGCCAATCCAAGGCAAAGTCAGCAGGGCAACTGTTGATGTATATTCCTTGGCTCTAATGGTGCACCAAGTCGACTCGCAGGTGAATATCGGTCCGATAGACACCACCTTCTCCTCGGGGAAGGTCCTCCGCGTGGTACCTCCTGGAAACGTACTACGGTACGGCTAATGCGAGCGGCACCTCCAGTGAATCCTTCACCCAATAATCCTTTGACTCCTAATCCTCACCGAGACATGGGCAAGTCTTGAAACTGCCTCCCCTCAAGTCAGGTGTGTAAAGCGACCCGTGCCCACTGACTATAAGGTTCGCAGCTGAGAGGTTAAACCAGCTGTGTTCGAACGGAGCCTTCCCAGGGCCGGGCAACCCTGGGTCGGAATAATTAGGGGCGAAGCCACGGTCGACCATCCTTCAATGCCCCAAACCCCTCGGGCCCGCCGCGCTCGCCCTGCCGAGCAACGCGGGCGTTAATGAACATGAATTCGACCAAAAAATCCGCTTCGGACCTCGTGGGGGAGGTAAAACCCCACCAACCAACAACAGAGGTAGAATTGGACGAGGAGGAGCTACTGCGCTCAGACGATGAGACTCTGGCTCCGTCCAATTCAGAGGGAAGTGCAAAGACCAGCACACCTCAAGCGACACTACCATCGACGAGCAAAGCTACGGCAAGCCAAGCCAAAGCGACTGGTGAGCACGGGAAGGCAAAACCGTGGACTCACCAGCAACGAAAGGCGCAGGCA
>VNJS01001720.1:0-12052 GCA_008042575.1 Drosophila watanabei | reverse complement strand
TTTGTGTTTACAGGTTCTGCCAAGCGAAAGGATAGCAGTCACAAGAAGGACAGCGTAGACTCGGAAGTGACAACCATCAATACCAAAACGAAGAAGAAGGGCCTTTTTAAGTCCTTGTGGAAACGCACGAAAACCGTCTCTATGGAACAATAGAAAAGCTAAAAAACTGCCCATAAAAAGCATATGATGATAGCAATGAAGTTGATAATAACTCCGCACTTGCATACACTCACGTTTATAGGGTCAACCGTTGACAAATTATCTCTGCACCCAATCGATCACCCTGACCTTTCAGCAATTTCTCGTGCTCGTGTTTGATCATTGATTCAAATTAAAAAAAATTGAAGCAATTTTGAAGGTCATATAGAAAAAAAATATATATAAATAAAAAGCACAAAAGCCGTGAATCGTAAAGACTGAAAGAAAGAAAAGAAAGAGTAAAACTACAAAGCAAAATTGAAACAAACATAATATGAAATTACTCTATACTCCCAACAAACGCGTACGAAAAAAAAAGCTAAAATCTTGCGGCATTATACATTTGAGGCTATATATATATACCTTCGAATATTCCCGACACCGACACCAATTAAATGCAACTTCATACTTCATGGCCATTAGAAACCAAAAACCTAATGAAGTCGGTGCAGAAGAAGAAACTGACAACTTATATACAAGCACTGAATTTATATATACGTATATAGATATGAGCGATATATACGCATAGTTTGGACTATAACAGAACCGCTTAGGGTTCTAAGCAACACCTTACTTACTTTATTATGATGTTTAAAATAATTACAAAAAATTATTTTTTTTTGTAACTGAGGATTACGTTTTGGTTGTCCTCTTTTTCAAAAGGCTTTGGGGACATAGAGAAGCTTTAGTGCACGGGCAGAGTGCAATAAGAGAAGAGGAAGTTGGTGTTACACTCTTAAAAAAAATTCTCAAGCCAGCCACTACGAATGAGAACGTAAGCTCAAGCCATTTACAATATAAAGATAAATTAAAAACCAAGATCAATATAATTTAAATTTGTAAAAATTTAAAAGGAACGAAGATACGCCCTCCACATTTCTAAGAATTTTTCGACGAAAGCCAATTCGAAATGGATTAAGAAAACCAGCAATTCTAATAAAAAATAAAAAGCAAAGTGAATGCTCAAGACGATTTTACACCACAGAATGCATTTTTCAAATTTTGAACGAGAGTAAAAGCCAGTGAAAATGGCAAGAAGCAACAAAACTGTAAACGTTTACTAGTCATTAAATATAAAAGGAAAAAACATGAAAACGAAAATAAACACTAGAATATGCATATACACACATATGGAAGATACATATTTTTTATTAACACTCACTGAAGAAAAGCCTGCGCAGCGGTTGAAATTATTGGCGGCATTTTTTTAATCAGCAAGGAGCTGGCACCCAAAGGAGCAAGTTTCAAGTATTATTAACGAATTACTCATTATGCTATAGCAAGTTGGTATTTATTAAAATTAATTATATATATATATGTACAATTACTTGATTTAACATTATTGAATATATTTTTTAGAGAAGTAGCATGTGAAACGAATAAAACAATTTAAAACGAAAACTAATCCATGACTATTGTCTACTATAGTTAAATTCATGTATGTATTATGGACACATGTGCACATATCTGTATATCATAAAATTAAAAAAAAAGAGGAAGCATACTTGAAACTCAAAAACATTTCTTTATTTTATGTCCCAGAACTAAAAATGAAAGCTTTCCAGTTGGGAGAATCAAAATTGCTTGATAAATATATCATTTCGGAGACAATTTTCTTTGTTGTTTGAAATTAGCTTCACACGTTATTTTTGAATGAATGACAAATACAATAAAGAATTAAAAAAAAAGCAAAGCCTTTACGTATAAAAAAAAAAACAAAATGTGGAAATATTAAATTGCATTCGTTTTTACATTTTTAAATACACAAAAAGCGAATAATAATGAGCAGGGAAAAGATGATACTTGAGCGTAAATCTTTTACAAATAAATATAGTTTTTCCATAATCTGTGTAAAATGCAGCCAATTTAATGCGGTGTCTGCTGAGGGGGCAAAGGTAGGAATTATACCGTTGATATCATATATATATTTTTTTAATTTATTATACATTCTCCTGCAACAATTTGAGGTTTGCTTTATGTGCATGTGTGTGTGCGCGCATAAAAACAGATAAATATACAAATACATCAAAGAAATATACATGTCTAAACTTATATAGGCTTCACGCATTAAATAAAAAATAGGGCCAAACTAACTAATCTAAATTATAAAGTATCGAGTAACAACACTATCTTTTATTCCAATTGGGCAAAGATTAGAGAACAAAAATAAGATGGCCTAAACATTCTTTTGTTTCTTCCGTAAAGAATATTTTGAGCATAAGGATGTTACTGGTCTGCTAGGATCCTGTCCATGCCAAAGATGTATCAGACAAAATGAGTTAGCCGCCTTTAGCAAAGAATTACTCTTTGTGTGTTTGTTGTCAGTGTATTTAATTGGGGTTCCAGAATCAAATATTCTCAACTTTAGTCTAGGCCATATAGCTGTATTCATCTCCCGAATTTGCTGTTCGCTCAATATATTGTTTATCGATTAAAGACTCCACACACTTCTTGATCATGGCTATGTTGGGCGTAAAGCTAACCTTTGATAATGAAAGAACCTATAATGGAAAATTCAATCGGTATTTATATTGAATACAGAATTGTTTTTTTTTTTAAGAGTACCTCCTGTATCAGTGCATTGTGCTTCAGGACCTTGCGTGATTTCATAATTCTTACTATGGCCGCTTGCAGGAAGAGTTTTCGATCCTCGTCCACCGAGTTGATTGTGTGTTCGACCTAATAGAAATGTACATAGTGTATAAAAGTAAAAAGGTTTTACAACTGCAATACATTCTCCCTTACCTCCTGCGGCGTTTCCTTTTGCAAAGCCGAGCTTATTTTAAACTTTGTACGCTTATTTGTGTAATCCAAATTCAATTCAATTCGAGTCTCACCGGCGAGATTCTCTGCTGAGCTGGCATTCAACAGCTTCGACTCGATCATTGGCTGCATATGCTTCTGAAACGTTTCGTCGTTCAACTGGAGCGTATTTTGTATTTCCCGACAACTAAGACTGTCGCAGGTCTCAAATAGCAGAATTATTGCCATCTGGTACGTTTGCATTGTTACGATGTACGACTTTTTTAGGTGACTCAATTTCAGTTCGCCGTGACACATGTGATGCAACCAGGTTAGCTTGCGACCGCTAAACAATTTATGGTAATAGTCCTCGAACTGAAAAATAAAAAATGATAGCTGCTTAATAACGGAGAATATGAAAATATGCTAAAAATATTTTAATCAGTCTACGGAACACAATTAATTCGTCATTATTTTATTTAAATAATTTATTTCAAAACATAGGGATTAGAAATTACATTTTCAATGACATATAAGCGTCGTTTAGAAATTATGTACGCGGAAAATAAAGAAACTATGTTTTGTGGTTGTAGAACTAAAGTTTTTCAGCTCGAGCTAATTAACAAAATGTAAATGATTCCAGGCTTCTAAAACAGCGATTTTATTTTGAAAGATAGACATACAAGAAATTCCAATTATTATTATTAATTTTGTACCTTCATTCCCATCTCAAATGAAGCAAGTAATTGTTAAATTGTTAACTAAAGTGATAGCTTTTGATTGATGTCTATTCTATCTGATCTTTAATTGTGCAAACACTCTCGGATCTCATCGTCACTACGCGGACACTTTGAAAAAATATTCACTCTCAGTCAAGTCTTCTGCTTACTACGCTAGATACGAAGTAAAGGAAACTGGTATTTTATCTCTGCCAAAATAAAACTTGGTCTTGTACAAACGAGCTTTAGTTTTTGGATTACTAAGCATAATTTTTTTAAGTATCTTATATACAAAGAATGTTTAGATTAAAATTGAGTTCGATTTCAAACAAAACGTACCATTTTTATTGATTTCTCAAATTCCTGTGGCACTGCGAATGGTATCACTTGTGTCGATCCCAAAGGCCAAGCTCCTGCTTGCAGCACCTTAATTGAGAGATTGATACCTGCACAGTATATTATCTTTTTTAAAATTGAAGGTTAGCATATGATGGAAAAGCTCACCCAAATCCACATCTGTGTCCTTTAAGTGAGTGTTGAACTTGTTGTTTAAATCTGTAGATACCGATATATCCGTAAACATTCGATGGAGTTTATTTGTAAATTCATAGCCACAAGCTTGCTATAGGTTGAAAGAAAGGAAATGTTAAATATTAATGTATAAATATATTCAATTACAACTTAACAACTACCTTCAATCGATTGATCATTCCCTCTTCAGCATCCATGCTCTGGCTTTGCTCATGGATTAGACGCTTGGCCAACAGCCGACTGTAGAACTTCTGGTAGACATCCTTATCCTCGATATACTTAAAAATGGTTATATTGTTGGTGAGCTTCTGATCGATCTCCGCCTCGCAGGTCTTCGACTTCTTCAGTAACGTATCACAGTATTTGGCCACATATTCGGCGCTGCGGCACGGCTGGCGCTCGGTGGGACGGCGATTGATGACGCTAGCGCATGCCTTGTCTAGCGCGCTAAGGAAGAGCGAGTCGTTTTCAAAGACGTCGGCGATTAGCTCCTGGAACTTGTGGTGCACCTTTAGCATATTTTCCACGAACGCTATATGAATGTTCTCGCCCTTGAGTGCGGCAACAGTCTGCAGCCCCTCGTTCTTAATGTGCTCGAGAAAAGTTGTGATGAGCTCGGACTTGAGGTTGTCGGGTATGGGCTTAAGCACAATGTACATGTTGCGCAGGTCTTGTCGCCGCTCCTCGGATACCATTTCGCGACACTCTGAGTAGATGAAACCCAAGCGATCGTTAATGAACTTCTCTTCGCACTGTTTGCGCAGTTTTTGCAGCGAACTGACATGCAGGAACTTCTGGGCTCGCCGGCTTTCGTACTCCAGTATTCGGATAACCTCCTGCATATACTCCGAGACGGAGCAGCGCTGCAGCAACTTGTTGGCCTCGTCTGTGTAATAGGTGCCGCTGGCCTCAAGCATGGGGCCCTCAAAGAGTTCCTGGTATAGCTTGAGTGATCCGGTTTTCTTATAGTCCTGCACCTCCACAAAACTGTGAATTACGCCGTTGATGATTTGGACTCGGTGATGATCCAGCGTCCCGTTGCTAGCCCTATCAGCAGCAATCCCCTCCAATATGTGGCGCACGAGCTCTGTGGCCAAATACTCAACCATGTACAAGCGCCAGATGTCAAGCCCCAGTTCGCCAATCTCCATCTGCTCGGCGGCGTCACTGGACAGATTGCCATAGAACGATTCCGTATCGGTGATCTTCTGCTTCTTGATGTGCTGCTGGTTAAGGTAGCTAAGGAGTATACAAGTTTATTACTTGGTGCTGTATGTTGGTTAAATCTCTGACTGCTTGCTTACATGTAGAGCTGGTGCAAGTACTTGATCCCCTGGCTATACTCCATCCAAGTGGTGTAGTACCTATGCAGTAGATCTGGCCCGCCATTCGAGTTGGAACCTTCTCCCTCGATCAGCACCTTTTTGGCCAGCATTTCCTGGACGTGCTGCTCAAGGAAGTGCTTTGTCTCACTGTAAAGGCGATCGGCCATCGGTTCCGGCTGGGCCACGCACAGCGTGTACACGTCGCTATACGATTGTGGGGGCGACGGTTGGAGGTAACGTGTATGTGTTAGTGTGTTTTATTTTAGCGATTCCCCATTTTGGCAACTCACGCTGCACATAACATATAGAAACAGCGGTGGTCGAAACAATAGCACTCTTGCAATCCTGCATGTAGCAAATAATTACAAGAGGTCTTTTCGTGTTAAATATTGTTGCGTAACTAGATTGAAACTGTTGGCGAGAGATTTCGTTGGGCTTTGTATAGTATAGTCAATTTTCTGCAATTCATGGGCGATCCTAAACTTAAGTTGCCCATATTTCTGCTACATCTATGCTTACCCAAAGAGGTAATCCATACTTCTTTGTTTTGATTAAACCTGCCCAAATCCTTGCCTACGAATTTAAAATGCGCACATGAATATATCTCTCTAATTTCTGAGTGCTATTATTTCGACGACCGGTGGTGCGTTAGGCAGACTCACCTGAAACTTGTGTTCCACACCGATCGCTCTACCTTGGTGAGAGTTATCACAGATTCTGCGATGCAGCGCAGGCGCGGCCAAACATCGACAAACTCGACTATTTTGGGCTTGAGCGACATCTCGACTGGGTCTGGATCGGGTCCTGGGTCCTCCGTCTGGGGCTGGATGTGAAGGTGTTTTGGCTGCGGGTGGGTGTGTGATATTTAAGGCTTGGTAGTTTCGTGATTGGAGGACATGCGGCTCCTTGGTTTGCGTTATAGTAGTTGCAAGCGGACGGACGATCGACGACCCCCAAACAACGTCGGCAAAGGCGAATGTTTCAGATTTTTGGCATAATCGTGCAACTCGCCCGCTTGGCAGCTTGTTGGCCTTGCCCTCGGCCCATTTCACAGCTGACCAGTCGTCGCCACGCGAAGCGGCTGACTGCAGTACCAGCTTGTCGTCGGCAACACTCACCTACTGCTTAAAATACTCTATTTACTAATTAATTACGCCGAGAATTTAATTTTTTGCACTTCTTTGCTATCGAAAAATTTTCACAGCTGAATCCGAATTCGCCTTGAAATTTCGAGGCGAAAAAGTATCGATAAAAAGTTCGATATGTATCGGTTGAAAACTTTGCTGTACTTAGTTTTTAAATAAAAGATAGTTTTATATGGACTCACAGGTCCATACAAAAGTATCGTGGGTGGATCGAAAAATTAGCGATACTTTTATATGGACTTCTGGCCGAGTGTGGCCATTGAAATTTTTTTTTAAATCCCGAAAATCACCCTGAAAAATACTGAAAAGTTTGGAATATCACCTAAAAAAGACCGAAAGTTGAAAGTTCCCGCGTTGAAACTGGGAAGCTGGCGCCGATTATACAAAAAACTTTAATTTTAGCATCAACGAACGATTTCAAGTAAGATTTAACTTACTTTACATCCTGATATGTTTTAATAGTTTACTCCTCGGATCACGGGCAAGGCTTTCTTTGCTAGATGTAACTTTACATTCCAGATAATCTACAATCACAGCGAGATCTTTGATTTTGTTAACAACAATTTCCTCGCCAGCAGCTGCCCTCCGGATCTCCTGTGGTTAAACAAGGCCTCCGAGGACTGTCTGCCGGCAAAGAGGAGTCGCTGGAGGACGAGGCGGAGCTCGCGCTGAACCAGCGCCAGCGAAGCATGGAGCTGATGGTGGAGAATCTGTGGTCCAACCTGGGCAACTCCAACAATAACACCAACAATCTGAAGAAGACCCTGGAGTGCCTGCGCCGATCAGAACCTAACCGATCAGCCTTCGGCGTCGTCAACCGCAATGGAGCGATCCAGCGGACAGAGACAATTTCCTCGGCTGGCGGAAAGGCATGAATAACCATTTAAGTGCTTTCCCAGGCGGCGATCCTGAGAATTTGGCCGACAGGTGAGGCTTTCCACTTACCAAAAACAGAGGAAGGCCCAGGAAAATGCTGGCTTAGAGAGGCCACAGCAAGCCAAGAGAATGAGGGACACAGACACAGAGAGATAGAGAGAGAGAACGGGGACCCTTCATTAACCTAACCGTCTGCGAAACGGAGCACCATTTTTGAGATAAAGCTCTCCGACCGCCACTCCGTCCAGATCTTTGTGGAGACTTCTACAATGCCATCTCGAGATCAGCGACGATCCTGTACTGCTGGTCGACGAGTCCCTGGAGAGTCTGAAGCGCAAGGCGCTGTTCGACAAGAAGATCGCCGAGCTGTGTGCGGAACGTCTCCTGCTGCCCGCTGGGACCATCGAGAGCCTGTACGCGAATCTGGTTAAGAAGAACTCGAAAATCTACATAAAACGCTCGAAGAAGATACGCGAAAGCGGTCCCGTGCGCACCCGCCTGCTGGCTTGGATCTCGAGAGCCCCTGGCCTGAGGAGGGCCTGGAGTTCACCACGCTCTGGTGTCGCGGTGTCAACATTAGCTGCTCCGAGTGGAAGTTCATGCTGAGGTGGGTCCTTTGCACCTGCTATCGTCCTCTTTTGAATCATAATTTCTCTGCTCTTTCAGGGACTTTCCGCAGCCCATGTTCTATGTTAAAAGCATGCGGCTTTATGGCAACCTCTGTGGCGCCGAGCAGATTGGCTCGAAGCGAGCCAAGCGGGATGTTTTCATTGAAGTGGGTGAACCCTTTGGCACCGATTTCATCCAGCGCAGCATGCCCTCGCTAATGATTTTGACTGTGAACTGGAGAGCTGCAGCTATGCCTTTGGAGCCTGCTGGGAGCCCGTGATGGCCCAGTGCAATCTGAGCTTTGAGAACATCTCGGCTCCGTCCAAGGATTCCTCGCCTCCGCTGCCATTTTGGGACAAGCTGCGTCTGCTTCTGCACGGACGCTTGACCCTGATTGCCAAGCAGTTAACCATACTGCTGCACGCCTCCCTGGATCCGTACAACACCACAGAGGAAATGGAGCTGACGTGGAACAACTGCGGCATTGTGCTGACGAAAGCCAAGATCATGTTCAAGGGAGAACTGAATGTGAGTTCAGGGAAAGCTCTGCCCGATTAGTTATGGGAAATCAACAGCCTTTCCTTTTTCCCTTTTTCAGGTCACCGTACGAACAGCCTATGCCGTCATGCCCTGTGCCCCCGAGTGCATGATTCCTTCCGGGCTTTCCGCTCGCTAAATCTGAACATTTGGATATCTTTCGAGACCAAGCCAAAGGCGGGCGAGGACTTGGAGGTGGATATACCCAGCCTGGTGCTGTCCTCCAGCTGATCCTCTCAGGCGTTGCGAGGCCCACGGGCTCATCCGGAACCAGGCTGCCAGTGGAGCCGCCTTCTGAGCGTTAACAAGGTGTCCTATGGACGCGACGACCTGAAGGGAGCCTGGCCCAAGGGATTGCCAAGTGGCTCGCTGAAGAGGACCCCGCCCAGAACAAAAGCGATCTCTTTTATAATTTTTGATTTTTTATTCATAATAAATAAATAAAAATATTTAAAAATTGGTATTAAAATTAATAATCAAATTTATTAAAAAAACTATTAATAATTAGTAGGAAAATGAATACAAAATTAAAACAAATATTGTTAAAGTACAAAATAAAAAACTAATAATACTGTTAAAATTATGAGAATATATCAATTAGTTCTTGAAATGAAAAATTAAGAGATATTAGTGTGTTTGTTAAAATCAAAATTAAATAAGGGAAAATTACCTTCTTTTGCAGCTTGGACCTTTTTAATAAATTGCTTTTTTCTGCTCCCAAGCTCCTTTAATGGCGTGGGCATTACTTAAGTGGATCTTGAGCGCCTTCTGGGTTTGCCCTAGAAATTTACATCTAGGGCACCCAAAAGCCCGTGTCCCACACGTGTGCTCCTCGAAGTATTGTCTTGTTGAGAACCTCGTCCAACAAATAGAGCAACGTCTATTTAGGTATTTTCTCATCTAAAAAATTAAAATTGATATTTTTTAAAGTGAAATAATAAATAATGCTTACTTTCGGCTCGGCCTTGGCCACCGCTTCTTCCGGCTCCGGCCCCGTCAGCGCCTCCTCGGGCCCCGTCAGCCCCTCTTCGGGCCCCACCAGCCCCTCCTCGGGCTACGCCAGCGCCACCTCGGGCTCCGCCAGCCCCTCTTTCGGCACCGACTTCGCCAGCTTCTGATTCGCTTTCAGATTCCCAGTACGAATTTTTCGTACGGCAGCTACACCTTCGCCCTCCAATCCTATGACGGCTTGTCCTTTCAAATAGTTTATTTGGAAGTACGACTTTCTTTTTTCTCTCATCAAGTCTTAGAAATGCTTGATAAGATTCTTGCTTTTTTGAGAGATCATGAATTAGTAAATTTACTCCTGGCAATAGTCTGCGAAAACGGCAGTATTAATTCTCTCACAAGTCATAATTTTTTGAAAATCCCAGTTTTGTGGGACTATAGACATTGCCAGCTTAGTTTAAGCTCCGTCGATGGCAGGCATTTTATTTTGAATAAGTTGTATAACCAATATTATTCTGAAAGTAACGTAAATTTAGAAATTGAAAAGCTCTTAAGCTATAACGTAAACTTAAATAAAGCAGAAGTTCAACCAATAGTTTTGAAAGAAATTAATTTAATGCGACAAGTAATTTTAAAATTTTTTACGACTGACCCACTTGCTCATCATTTCCAGCTTGATTAATGTTTAATCAACTCTCAAAAATTGTTTATTCCAGACATTCGAGCCTAAAACTGCGTTTACTCATAATTGCGTCTGCTTATAAAACCATCTGGTCATTTTGTGTTTGGCGGGCTTATTTAAAATTTATAATCTATCTTTCTAATTAATTGTCATCTCCTAGAAAGTTAACATAAAAATGCAATTCTTTTGATGTTAATTTATTTATTTCGCTATAATTTGCTAAGTTTACAATTTTGTTACTCGCTTATCTTATTTGTTAAGAAAAAATAATCGCTAATGCAGAAATATATTTCGTTCCTTGTGGCCATAGCTTAAAAACACAACATATAGCTTATACCGACAAAATGTAAAGCGTTTCACTAAAACTATTAAATGAAATTGTACCTAAATGATGTTTGTTTTGTGTTGTAGTTAACCAGTGGATAGAAATTTTACATTCTCGAAGCAAACCCAATCATTGAAGCCGTTTTTCTCGTCTTGATTGTCATGCTTTTAGCCATCGGAAGGAAATAAATTTATGGAGGGAAGAGAGACAGATGGACCAACGCAGTGGAACCGTTTACGCATCGAGTAATTGTCTACTTCTGGTTATGATTTCGTTATCCTTGGTAAGTAAGTTCTTTCGTTTTTTGTTTCTTTGCTAATTCGTTGAAATTCTAATGAGCATGCAATGCTATGTAGTTGTAATATATAAATTAGTTTACATTTATTTATATCTAAATACATATATATTAAGGTGTATATATTTTTTAGCTTCGTCAAAGAAAGCAGGGCGAAGACTTTCATCTGTTCCCTCTGCATGTCGCCTCGCCTATTTCTATTTGTTAGCTCTTTGGTTAACTAATTCATTAAAGTTCGTTTGTGTTGTTTGGACTGACTTGTGGGTTGCATCTTTTGTGGTGGGATTCTGGTTCTCAACTGACGTTCTTTATATAACCATGTTTTTAGGACCTAACGTATTTTAAAGGATTTTTCCCGTAGCTTAAGCGCATATTTATATCTTACACATCGAGATGCAAAATATGGGTTTCGTGGATCTATTTAACTATACATCGATAAGTTAACGTAAAGAAAGTAAACTTATGTATTACAGTTCTTGAAAATGAGATAACAATTTTTGTCGAAACAAAAACAGACTTACGGTAAGTTAAAATACGTTGTGTATGTCCAGTGTATCTACTTAAAAGTGAAGTACATTTCTTGTCCTTAGGTACGCCGTTTTCAAACTTTTTGAAAGCAAATCTAAGATGAGTAGTTATAATTTTTGTTGCTGCACTGGAAATAGAATATCACACGAATACTGATGTAAAACAAATACGTAGCCAGAGTAATAGCTTTTTAACAGTTAACTTTTGTTCTCAATAACACAGTCACGCGGGCTTTCACGCTGAGACTATATTTTATGTCCACACTCTCTCATACAGACCCAAGTGCTATAATTAAAAGGAAACTTAACAAACTATTAAAGCAAAGACTGCGACTCCCCTCCCATTTGGCCAGCATTTCCGTTTCCCAAGTTCATCGGCTCCTGATCAACTATTCCTTCAGTCTCCGCTGACCGCTCCTGGGCTTTAATCTTCAGTAGGGGTGTCTTGATATCGGAGGCCTCTAGCTCGACGGTGGAGTCTAGAGCCAATGCCTCAGGTCCATGTAACTCAATGGATGGTGGTGCTCCTTCTGGCTCTGCATTCGGCTGGGATTTACCCTAGAAGAAAAATGGTACATTAAGTTTAGTATTTC
>VNJS01001719.1:0-13313 GCA_008042575.1 Drosophila watanabei | reverse complement strand
ATGATTTATACCCATCGTTATCTCGATGTTTTCCCTTACGAATTTCTTCGTTATTTGCATATAATTAAATTTTATTGGAACACATTTTTAACCTGGAAGTTCAAGTTCATGAACCCTCCGTGCATACACGTTTTGGATTGTTACAGAAATGCCTTGGAATTGCGAGAAATCAACTCGAAATGCGTCGAAATGCAATTTTACTTTTGTGTTGTGTGTGAATGTGTGAATTTTGTGTGTTTCGTTCTCGCCGTTTGTGCTAATTTGTTGAGCAAACTTTTACTTTATTGTTCGGATATTGTGCGAATTAGCACGGACACACTATTGAGTTATTAGCGCATTATTGAAAATTCCACACAAATTGCTTTTCCTTCTAGGGTTTCCAATTATAAAGGCCTTAGCTTATCGCTTGCCCAAAAATACAAATAATCTCAAAGCAAACTGTAATCAGAGCCGATTAATTGGCGAGATTTTTCAACCGAAGAACATTATTGTTCTACACAAGTCGGTCTGATAGGGATTTTTAATTAACCCTGAAAGAGTCAGACGATGGGAATCTCATTCTGAGGAATGTTAGTCGAACGATTTCCCCTGTAAATCAACACTCATGGGAACTAATTATAATTACATTTCTAAATTAGCGAATCAATATATATTTTTTCACAATGCAATTGCGATGATTAACTGGCTATGACAAATGTTTGAAGTCCCCTGGGGTTTCCAATCAAAGGCAACGTTTGTGTGGGTTGATTTTACAAGGTATTCCACTTCCAGAGGAGGCCCAACCCCAAGTCAATTCAATATAGTAAAATAGTAAGACTATAGCTCATCCAGAGCCCACTCCTCTGGGCCTCAATTGAGGAACGCGCGTCTCCATATCAGAGCACTCGAAGCCTATTGTCTGATATCGATACGAGGGGGCCGCCTAGATGACGCAAATAAACAAGAAATTCATTAAGATTGCATTAAAAAAAAAATAAAGAGAAAAAGAAAAGAACAAAAAAGAAACAAAAAACTGGGGAAAATGATGAACAACTTGAAATATTTTCAGAGCATAGAAAATGGGAATTAACATTGAAAAAAAAAACTGATTGATGGCAAAGACAAATTACAAATGGAAATGTTATAAGCTATGTGGTACATTAAATATTATATATATATATATTCTGTCTATATATTCTCCTCTAATTTAATGGTTGGAGTGGCATGGCCAACAAGTTATAGGCCATTTTTGGGCCTGGCCAGCAAATAAATGTTCGTGACCGCATTGCCCCAAATAAGAACAGCAAATCAAACATAGTCTCAACTGATTCTCCTCCGATTCTCCTCTGATTCTCCCCTGATTCCATACTGAATCCACACTCTATAAAAAGAGAGTTAACCCCAAGTTAAACACTTACAACTCTCAACTGTTTATAACCCAAGTGTTGTTCACATTTCTGCCGGTTTTGCGCTCAAATATTTACCTCACTTTTACGATTCGTTGCCAATTAAATATTATACATTCTGTTTGCTTAAATATATATGTTTTTCTCGCAAGCAGCTGAATTCTCTGATAACATCTGGTTTGTTTAGTTAAGGGGGTGCTCTTAATTACCCACTTTTGACACTCCAATAAGGGGTTAAGCTAAGCAACTTAAATATAACCAGTAAAAAGCAAACAAATATGGGGGAGATAATATTTTTTATCATGAAAATACATATGATATAAAAAAGAACATATTTTTTAATCAGAAAAATAAGTATTACATAAAGAAGATAATACTTTTGTATATTAAAGATATAAATAACGTAACGAGTATAACATTTATTGTCAGAAAAAAGAAGATTATACTTTTTATCAGAAAAATGCAAATAATTCTTGTATAGGGTTCTACAGCTTAAATCCTTCTCATTTTGCAAAAAATATATCATTATAATTCTTTAATTAATCCTTTTATTTATACTTTTTCATTTAATTTTAACCAATACCTTAACTATTCTTTAAAAACTTGTCTAAATATTAATTTCCGACCAGACAAAAGTGTCAACTAATTAGGAAACAAGACAATTGCAGCGGAAGTACAGTCTGTCACCGAAAGGCCAAAGTAATTTCGCGCCTTAAATGAGTGCAAAAAGTGGCCACCATGTCCAACAATTGTCCACTTCCATGTTGATAACAATACCAATTTGCAATTCGGATTAATATTTGCATTTTACTAACCAGAAAAGAGCTCACTAATAGTTTTCCCTCCTTCTTTCTTTCAGTCTGTCCAGTTTCTGTTTGAAAGCCAAGCGAACAAGATGGGAAAATTCGAGTACTCACTGGGTCTCAATGAGGTGAGTTGGGATCAAAAAATATTACATGTTAAGGTTTAGAAAATATTAAAACCTAAAATAAATAAGATAGAAATTGCCTTAGAGCTATAATTAAACCTTTAGAGTTATTTAATTAATAATAAAACATAGCATTCAGTAGATTTTTTATAGTTATTTGCGCCTGAAATTGCTTTCTTTTTAATGCATTATATTTTATGAGAATGTTATATTTAAATATATACTTTATAATTTATTCACTTTAGCTCAAATCCAAGGAGCTGCGTTTGTGGCAGGCCCTGATTGGCGAATTCCTGGGCAATCTGATCCTTAATTTCTTTGCCTGCGGTGCATGCACACAAAATGAGGATGGAACCTTTAAGGCCCTGGCCTTTGGCCTGGCCATTTTCATGGCCATTACGGTAAGGATTTCATTACATAATTTATATAATAACATTACAATTTATAAATATTTATACTTAATAGATTGTGGGTCACCTGAGCGGCGGACATGTGAATCCTGCCGTCACGGCTGGCATGCTGGTGGCAGGACGTATCAGCTTCATCAGGGCCATTTTTTATGTCATATTTCAGTGTCTGGGAGCCATTGCCGGCACAGCAGCTGTCAGGGTGAGTTGAATGACAATTTAAATATTTTATTTAATTAGGTTATAAATATTTAAAGAAATGGGGTAATAGCTTACGTAATTTTTTTAAAAACAACAACCTTTTAAGAACGGTCTTGTGTCATTTATCTTTCACGGCTTTGATTGCCGCACACATCCGGCTGTGGCTTAAAAAGTGACTCGGTTTTCGACAATTGCTCCCCTTTCGCTGAGTGAATAAATGGGGATAAATGTTCGAGTGTGCATGAAGTCATGGCGAATGATAAGTGTTTGAGTACATACTCAAACTGTGAATTTCTTGATTAACAGCTTAACTGTTGGATTGCTTTCTAAAAATAGTAAAGCAAAAAGCGTCACAATCTGCAAGTTAAAAATATATTTTAAGAATTCAAATGAGTATTTTTATACTGAATTATTTGCATAATTGCAATTGATTTCTTCTCAAATATTTTGGAAGAATTTATGACTATTTCCTTATCTAAATATTTTTACTAAATTTAATTTGAAATTTTATTTATATAATTTTCTTTAAATATTTAATAAATTAAACTCCCCATTAATCCCCTCAGATCCTCATCGATCGCGATTACTACAATGGTTTGGGTCACACCAGCTTGGCGGCCAATATCACTGAACTCCAGGGTCTGGGCATCGAGTTCTTTTTGGGCCTCCTCCTGGTGCTCGTGGTGTTCGGTGCCTGTGATGCCAACAAGCCGGACTCCCGCTTCACCGCCCCCCTGGCCATTGGCATGGCCGTGACCTTGGGCCACCTGGGCACCATTCGTTACACGGGCGCCAGCATGAATCCCGCTCGCACTGTGGGCACTGCCTTTGCCACCGACAACTGGTCCTCCCATTGGGTCTACTGGGCTGGCCCCGTCCTGGGGGGCGTGACCGCCGCCCTGCTGTACACTCAGGTGCTGGAGGCGAAGCCGGCGCCGAAGACGAACGAGGCGGCGGAGAAGTACCGAACGCACGCCGATGAACGCGAGGTGAGAGTTCGATTGATAAGCGCCTGGAGCGAGGAGTCCTTCTACTGATCAGTGTTCAGTGATCACTTGTAACACACACTCACACCTCTCATACAAACACACACACAGACACATCTCTCACCGCATTGTAAATACTATGACTTTCCTTATTTCAGGGAGGCAAACCGAACCGCGATTAGAACACACAAAAATATCTCTAAAGATGAAGGTTTCAGTTCATTACGGTTCGGTTCATTCTTTTAAAAAATATGTACCACGTTTAACTATTTTTTTATGATTTATTTTAAACTTTTAGACTCATTTTTTAAAGATTTTAAATACGTTAAACATAATTACTCAACCAAAACACGTTCGATTCTTGAACACAAAACCCTCTAAAACCAAAACCTTGACTTTAAAAAAATCAAACTCCTAATCGATGGCTGTTCAAAATTTATAATTCCTGTAATTATATATTTTTGTATCGCTTTAGCAAATACTCGTTTATTAAAACAATCCTGCTAACAACCTGCATGCCAAAAATAAAAATAATGTAAATCCCTGAGAATGGCTCCAAAAGTGTCATGAACCGTACCTGTAGCGAACCTATCCTCGATTTGAAATCGGTTTGCATCCCTGTTTAATTAACAAAAACCGTAAGCTCACCCTTAACTCTTTTGTTATTATATTTTCTATATATTTTACAGATGCGCAAACTGGAAGGAGCCCGCGATTATGCCTAGAAAATAAGGAAGTTGAGCGTCTCGAATCTGGAGAGTTAGAGAGAGGGAAGAGGCAGTGTCTATCATATACTTATGTCGTGTACTTTCCCCCGTTCGTGTGTATTTATGTGTATTTATTCATGGAAACGTTCATTTTTTATTTAACTAATATTTAAATGTCTAAGCTGCCCCTAAAAAATAATGCAAACTCTGCAAAGCAAAAAGCAATTACTTGTATTCTCATGCGTTCACAATAAAGTGGAAAATAAACATTAATTAAAATAATATCTTGTATTTGTTTAATTTATTTGAGTTCTGAAAAGGTAAAAAGTGAGGTGTTTATTTGTTAAATAATTATTCATGAAAAGGTTTGTAACATTTAAAGTAAGTTAATACATAAAACAAACACATTTGGTTGAAATTTCTTTAACTATTCAACACACTAATTTTTTTATTGAGCCAAATAAAATCTGTAAATTATTCCTAATTATTCTATTAAACTTAAAGTTTAAAGTTTATTGAGCCAAATAAAATCTGTAAATTATTCCTAATTATTCTATTAAACTTAAAGTTTTCCCATTTAAAGTAAGCGCCTTTCAAAAGCTTATGCTTCAAGCTTTTCTTTTCGATTTTCCCAACACTGGTTATGAGGAAAAGCTGCCTCGCAGCATACGTCAAAAGCGTCATGCGCCAAAACTGTCAAAAAGCGTAAAGGGAAAATCGGAAAATCCAATCCGCTCGCTCGGCCGCAGTCGTTGTCAATGTCGTTGCGTGTTGCTTGTGCTAAGAAGAAAAAAGAAAACCCAAATAAATAACTGAAAAATCAAAAATATATTGCCAACAACAAGAGCTTTCAGCTGCAAATCAGTGAATTAAACAATTGGCAAGTGAAGAGTGTTGAATGAAGAGCCCTCGAAGAAAATCAAAGGCCAGGAAATCAAAAGTGTTGTGAGCGAAATCAATAGGAAAACACACAGTGGAAAATCGTGGCGACAAAAAATCGAAGCGACCGCGACCGCAACCGCAACGAGGGTCGTCGTCGTCGTCGAATGCAAATTGCATTAGGCCTTAAAGGCTCACTACCAACTTGGCCCAGTTAAGCCTCTCCGGGCCAATCGATCCGCGTGTACTTTGTATTATGAAACAGCGGCCCAGCCGAGCAGGAAAAGTGTAAAAGGAAAAGTGTGAAAGGAAAGTGGAGAGGCTGCAGCGTCGCACACAAAATCAATACTCGCGTGTGTCGAAGCATGGCCAACGAGCAAAGGCCAACTTCAGTTAGCCAGTAACTCCGGGAACAAGGCAAGTTAATCAAGGAGACAGACAACGCCCCCCTTTTTTTTAAGTGTCTATGATACCCACCCAAATCCTGGCCGGGATTCAGCTTCAGCTGTGTGACCCAGTCTGCAATTAGCTCGTTAGTGCCATTAAAATTTGTGATGAATGGCCCAATAAAATGTGAACCGTGGCTAAAACGGGGCGGCATTGCAAACACTTGTTGAACGGGGCGGAGAGGCCACTGAACCACATTTTTTGACCCACTTGCCACTGGCCAGAAGGAGTGCTAACTAAAGTGCTCAATATTGGCGGAACATTGCGCTAAATTTAGTGCCAAGCCAAAGCCTTAACCTGAAAAATCGAAATAGCCAGCTGAGGCAGTTTAACGATCACAGATGATCACATTTATTGACAAAAGGGGTATATGGGTTTATAAGGATTACAAATTTAATATTTTAGTTAAGAAATGATCTCTAAGGAATCTTATTCATATATTTTTATAATAACTACAAGGCATTCTTGGGATTTATAAAGGTTTACTAAGACTTTTCTTTGAGTAGGATTAAGTTTGAATTTATTATTCAGTTTCATCTTAAAAGTCCTTCGTTTCCTAAAGCTTAAATTTCTTTGTAACATAATTTATCCTATAAATAGTTTATTATTAATTAAGATTCAACATGTTCGAGAAAAGATCATAAATAATGCTACACACAAACAATCATAAAAATATCTCTTTATCAAGATTCCCATTGAAATAAATTATGGCATACTTTAAGACAGCAAAATCAGTGTTTTTCTACAAAATTTTAAGCATTTTGAATGCCTTGAAACATTTAAAGAATTATTATATTTTATGGTATAAATTCTTATTTAAATAATTCATTTTTACTAATTTTCTGTATTCCTTGTCGAATTTTTTAATCCGCAATAAAATATGTCATGCCATAATTTTAATGGCAAATCATCGTTTCATTAAATTGCAAAAGTGTTTGATTAAGTTGTAAAAAGACCCATTTAAAACTTATTTTAAGTATATTGATGCCTTGTTTAAATTCTATTTTCTTTACTTTTAATAGTTATAACTTTCCATAACTTTACACTTACAATTCCAATTCAAAACCCTCCTAGATCCAGGGTACATTCTCACCCAATCATTTCCATTCAATATCCATTCCGCTTAAAGCGTATTCTTAGCGGTGGCACACATATAAATATAAATAGTTTTGTCTGCTGTATCCCCCGGCTATCCCCTCGCTTTGCCGACCGCCCTCGCATTATTTTGACACTTTGCCAAAGTTCAATGCAAAAAATGCCACTATAAATTCACTCGAACCGAACGAAATGTGTGTTTCAAATGCAGAGAGCCGCCAAGTCAAGTGAAGTGTGTGCGATGATGATGATTCCTAGCCGGTCAATCACATTTCCCGAGAACCGAAACCGAAACCGAAAAGATGTCAGAGAATCCATTGACATCAGCAGCAGCCATGACTTGAACTCCGCCCACAGTAGAAGCACACACACACCGACTGACCTAGAACACTTATTAGAGGTTGTGCGGCTCTATTTATAGGGCCCCGTTTTTGATCCACTTCCACCTATACAATCTATATATAATATATGCCGCATATTTATATTTTTACTGTGCGAGCTTCGCGGCAACTTAAAGTGTCGCCATAAAGCTGGAAGCCACAAATCATAGCCAGGCCGAAACTCTAGGAGTGACCCTCGCCCATTAAAGAGCCATAAACGGAAGGGTAACTAAGGGGAAGGTGTTAATTTTGGGGTTTTTTCTATATAAAAAGAGAGGAAACTAGGGGGAACTTGTGGGAATTATTACCTGAAAACTTGTTTAGATTTAAAGCTCTAAATTATGTTTTTAAACAGCTGAAAATGTATTTATTTATGGGCTAATTTTATTATTATTTTCTGTCACATATTTAAAATATAAATCATCAAATTGCAGTGAAGCAGGATTTGGTGTTAATTTTCTGGACAGGTCTTTGGGGTTTTCCTATATAAATAGAGATACTTTAAAGGGGAAAACTAAAGGGAACTTGTGGGAATTATTACCTGAAAACTTGTTTTGAAATTATGTTTTTAAACAGCTGTAAATGTCTTAATTTATGAGCTAATTTTATTATTATTTTCTGTCAACTATTTATTGATACTTAAATTGTAAATTGCAAATTGCAGTGAAGGCAGCACAATGCTTCCCTGCAGGAGCAGGACTTGAGTGGAGACCAAAGGCAGCAGTTACAGTAGAAAATAACCAAAATTAAGACCCACAACGAGGTGAGTTAACTTACATAAATACTTTATAATATTGTTAATCAGTAAATAAATAATTCCCTCTCCTAGGTGGGTGGTGTCGTTGGAATATCCCCCAGGATGTGGAACCAGGGCAATGCCGCTCTTGGCAATTGGCTGTTAATCGTAACAGGTAAACCCTTCACTCACCAGCACACAAGCATCCACACTATATATGCAGATACAATATCTCTCAGATACAGCAAGAGAAATAACCATAAAATAATTATTAATGAACAACAAAGGTCAACACCATAGCGAATATGAATGGTAAACACAGAAGGCGAAGCAATAAACAAGAGAGCCAGCATAAGTTCCAGCTGCTTTATGGACCATCAAATCGTATTCCCACACAGATCAAAGAATAGAATCGGAAATTATATAGCAAGCACGATTATGAGATGCTTAGTAATAATGCAAAGGCAGGAAAATAAGAAAACTAACAAGAAAATAGCCTAAAGATGCCTTGACCAGCTATTTAAATATTAAAAAAAGAAGTTATTAACCTTGAAATACATAGTAATCACACATAATTCCATTTAATTTACAAAATATGAATGAAAAGCTAGGGAAATTCCACACAAGTGCTAACTGATTGATCGAAAGAAAGCTGTTTAGATAGGGCACCCTGCGAGATGATTGATTTTCATTTGCTTTTATCAGTAGCTGCTGAGCCATACCCACTCTCTTATTCGATTGAATTTGATTGAAAACATTTTTGTACATTGTTGTTTTTTTATTTCATTTCATTTTCCATCGGTAAACAAAAATCAAATAATATAGTTTTTTTGGCATTGGCTAAATTCGCTACCACCGATAATTGTTTTCCAAGTAAGTTTCCTTTATTTTTGCGTATGATTTCCTTCTCCCCCCCAACCTTACTTCGATTTCAAACAAAATTGCCTTCAGTTTTTGTACTAATCTTAAAAAAAAAATAAAACAAAATACAAAAAATTAATCAATCCCCTGTAAAAACGTCAAAGAGAAATTGTTGCGTTCGATTTGAGTTTCGTTTGATTTTCCGATATGGGTTTCGTTTCGTACGTGCCGTTGATTGTAAATGCCGTTATATATCGACTATAAGCAGCTGTCTGTACTCTATATAATACATTCTATATAACCCATATATATTGCATATTCCTGGTCACATCCAACAACAACAATAACAAACCAACAAACAACACGTATGCGTCTTGAGTTGCAGTGAAGTTCACACCAAAAATGTAAACGTAATTTGTAAATTGTCTTTCCTCTGTGCCTTTTACAACACTGTCTCTCACCTTGGTATACAATACTATATATAAATATTTAAGTAATCTTTCGAGTAGGCGGTGGAAACGAATGGCATTTGGAACACTGTGTGTGCACAGAAGCGATCGAGTGTTTACATATTCCCCGGCGTGTGTAGAGTGTCGACATTTCACCAACCACCAACCCACCACCACCACCAGCTCTACTTTCCCCCTTCTCCAATACTCACCACACCATCAGCTGATCGCTCAATGGCAGGTACAGTTGGAACGCAACTGTACCTGCCACGGAGAGAGTAGCTAAACCCTGCGTCCATTTGATTTTCGGTTCCTTCAGTTCGTGCTCCTTCTACTGCCCACTTCTACTTTGCTCTCTTCTCTTCCATTGTTTATTTGCAGCCGTATTCGGATTTCTAACTTTCATATGGATTCCGCAGGCCTCAGCCGAATGTCAAAGTATGAGTCCATTGCCTTTTCAAAACTGAATTTGCTTACAAACCTATCGATTACCTTTTTTTGCCAAACAAAAAAAAAATACATAAAAATAATATGATAATAAGAGTCATGCATAAGTATATGTATTATCTATTTCGAACAAACTCGAGCCGGTCGAGTTTCGCAATGAATTATAAAGGAATATTTTTGGATTATCAGTGTTACTTAAGATCTTTTCGTTTCGGAGCTCTCTCTATATCTCTCGCTCATCCCTTAAGCTTTGCCTCCAATAAATATATATTCGTTCAGTTCTCGGGGCATCCCTTTAATACTCTTTCCTCACTTTTCACTTTTCCTTCTGTTGCACTTTATTTTCTCTAGTTCAGTTTCGCACCCAGGCAAGGCTTTGTCTTTTTTTTATACCTTCATTTGAACTAAATCCTATAAAAATTCATTAAGTCCGGAGTGAGTCTGTGGTACAGTGCGTTTCGGAACTGCATATTATTATTATATATAAAGGGATTTATAAGTCAGATTTTCTTGTTTCCGAGTAACGAAAAAAGTTCTGAAGCTAACTCTATCCAGAATATCGAACTTTTATCCTAGATATTTTGTGTGTGTGTCTGTTTGTGGCGTATCCGGTATGTGAGTGTGAGTGCATGCCCTAGAAAGACACTTTCCCCTGGAGAGCATCCCTTAAATAAATCCAACACATATATCTTTGATTCTCTTTATTTCTCTTATCTTTACTTTGCCAATTAGTATGTAGGATAGTTAGAGAGTTTTGTTAAATATTTCTAGACTTGTTCCAAAAATTACAAACTACCCAACGCAACAAAAACTACCTTATAATTTGAAAACTGTTATCGATAACTGTTTCTTGCCTGCTGTTTGTTTTGGCATGCTTTTGTGTGTTGCACGTTTTGACGTTACTGTACCCATTAGTAAACCTAACCTCAAACTAGACGACAAAGAAGAGAAGAGAAGCAACCTGTTGAGTTTGGGATACTAATGAGCTATCTTTTCATATAGCGCGATCGATTTACTGCTATGAGTGCGATTCCTGGACAGATGCCCGCTGCAAGGTGGGATAATAACAGTATAAGTATATATAGATTCATTCATGGGTTATATCCGTAGGATCCCTTCAACTACACGGCTTTGCCGCGGGACCAGCCCCCCTTGATGACCTGCAACGGTTGCTGCGTGAAGATGGTGCGGCATCAGAGATCTCGTGAGTACATGGCGACCGTGACGCAGCTATAAAGCTCTAAATTATTGTAAAAATACTCCAACTGATTGATCGTCATGATCTTGCTTTGCGTGTCCTCTCTCTCTCTCTCTTCCCTCTTCTCTCGATCTACATTCTAGCGTACGAGGTGGTGCGACGCATGTGTACGTCACAGTTACAGATCAATTTATTCATGGTCGATCACGTGTGCATGATGGAAAGTTCAGGCAATGGACATATGTGCTTTTGTGAGGAAGATATGTGCAATTCTAGTAAAAATTTACACACTAACGGCTGCCAGCTGCACCTCATACCCATCGCAGTGGCAGTGACATGGCTAATGGGTCAATTGCTCAGCAGATAGAAAGTGTTAGGATCATCCAGAAATCAAACACTCAGAACACACACATACAGAACATACAGAACACCAAGAGTAATCCTACACAAACTCTCACTATCTCTCTCTCTCTCTCTATCCTCTTATCTCTCTCTAAGCGTATGATTTGTAGCTTGATTTGATTTAATTACGGTTACGATTTACCATTTACGATTTACCATTTACAATTACGATTTACGATTTGTTTTGGAGCACACAAACACAGTTTATCGAAGAGACGGGCTCCGTGTAGTTTGATCAGCACCCAGCGATAGCTCGAGAACCCGATCCAAGGAATGTGAATGCAATCCAAAGCTTCTACAGACCAGAAGGCTTTCTATTTCTTACACACACAGTACACACTAGACACTAGAGACACTTTTGAAACACTAAAGCCAGCTTTGGATGCACAGTGTTCTTGAGATCGAATCGAATCTAATCGAATATCACAGTACTCGGTATTTGAATTGCATGTTGTTGATGAAAGCTAAAGCTGAAGCATGTAGCGCTTAAGTAGGTATCGTAGTGATTATTACATTTTGATTTCGTTGTTACTTACATTTGTAAAAATGCCCCCCGACCAGAGGGACGAGCCGAAACCAAAGCCGATCAGTAATCGATTCACACTAGTTCTTAAACAACTTTATCTAAATCTAAAAACTAAAACCAAATCATATGTAAACTTGGAATAACGCTCCGATTACTTTTGGCCTGTAAATATCGCCGATAAATATCAAAGATCATCCCAAAAGTATGAGACCAAGTGGAACATTTGCTCATCTTGTTTATTCCAAAGTCGGAAAAGCGAACAAACTCCATACTATGCATAACACACAACGTTGATGATTTGTTGTTAATACTCTCTCTGTATCCCTAGATATCCTAGCCATTAAGCTGTACTCTCTCGGTTCAAATCCCCACGCATCATATCACGTAACGAAGCAACAATGAGACCGTAGCCGTATATCGATCTTAGTGTAGTTAGTTAGAGCCTCATAGAACGACCTGCCACAGCACCAAAACTGTATAAAGTACCGATCACCCTTTGGTCCCTTTGGTTTATGTTCAACAAGTGATAATTAGCTCGTAAGTAGAAGATGTCCCAATCCCAATCCCAAGAACCCGAATCCAAGTCCAAAAACCCAAAGATCCCCCCATCATTGTGAAATTGAAATTGACTCAATTCTCATTCATGCTAGTGATAGTTTTAAAAAACGAATCGAATCGAATCGGAACGTGTAGCTTACATAGCTTATGATTTACATTTATTCGAATTTGGATTAATATTATTATGAATTAATGGATTAATTAATGAATTAATTAAATTAATGAATAATGGTTATGATTATCACCTCGACTAGAGTATTCGACTTGAAGTTTTGTATTTTAAGCGTAAACCGTTTTCGTTTGTATAATTGAAAAATTGGCTAATAAACAACCATTTTTACCATACATACATATATATCTATATAAATATATCTAGCAAAATTTACTCTTAACTTTTGGCTTCGATTTGCTTTACCTAATTGCTACTCAACTCACTTGCTACCCAACTTTTCAACATTCGTGCACCTTTGCCCACGCATTTGTAAAATAACCCTCTATACTTGGCTTTAGTTACTAAACAAAAAACAAAAAAAACAATGCTTAATAGATCGATTGTTCATTTCCGTCCAGCCGGGAAGCATGCAAGACTTCACAGTTTCGTTGCTTTTCGGGCCCAGGTAAGTCACAAGCCGAAGAAATCAACCGAAAAAAAAAGAGAGAATGAAATAAACCAAAAGTCAAGTACAGTTGCGCACCGTTTTCTTAGTTCGCTCTTCTTGCC
>VNJS01001715.1:0-15385 GCA_008042575.1 Drosophila watanabei | reverse complement strand
AAACATGTTTTAATCAAAATAGATAAACACAAGTGTTTATTAAAACGAGGAAAAACAATCGTTTCACGCTTTGATGTTAATGACTTGTATTCTAATGAAACATTTGATCTAAATCAATTCTTTCAAAGGCTTATTTCAAAAGCCGGAATGCATAAAATAACAAAAATGCGAATATCACCAAGTGAACAAATATTCGAATTTGTATCACTAAATGAATTTAAAATAAAGGGCAACCGAGTACTCGAAAAAGTAGAACTAGCTATTCTACAAAAGGTGATGATCATAGACAAAAATGACGAAGCTCAGATTAAAGAAATTTTGACCAAATTCCATGATGATCCTATAGAAGGAGGCCACACTGGTATTTCGCGAACCCAGTCAAAAATCAAAAGATTTTATTATTGGCCCCAAATGACCAAGACAATATCAAAGTATGTAAAGACTTGTTTGAAATGCCAACAAGCCAAAATTACAACACATACGAAGACCCCATTAACGTTAACGCCAACGCCAGCAACAGCATTTGATACTGTTTTAATTGATACCATTGGTCCACTACCGAAATCGGACGACGGAAATGAGTATGCAGTTACAATCATATGCGATCTAACCAAGTTTTTAGTCACTATTCCAACACCGAATAAAAGTGCTAAAACAGTTGCAAAGGCTATATTTGAATCATTTGTACTGAAGTACGGTCCAATGAAGACGTTCATTACGGATCAAGGTACTGAATACAAAAATTCACTTATGAACGAATTATGCAAATACATGCATATAGAAAATCTAACATCTAGCGCACACCACCATCAAACTTTAGGAACAATAGAAAGAAGCCATCGAACTTTCAATGAATATATACGTTCATACATATCGGTTGACAAAAGTGATTGGGATATTTGGTTACAATATTTCACTTATTGTTTCAATACAACACCCTCAATAGTCCATGACTACTGCCCATACGAACTATTATTTGGCAGACTACCCAGACAATTTAAAGATTTACGTAAGATAAACAAAATAGACCCAATATACAACTAAGACGACTACTCTAAAGAACTTAAATGCAGACTAGAAATGTCGTACAATAGAGCTAGAAGAATGCTAGAAAAGGCAAAAGCAGATAGAAAATTAAGATATGATAGGAATGCAAATAATTTCGAATTAAAAATAGGAGATAAAGTCTTACTTAGAAATGAAACAGGTCATAAGTTAGATAATAGATACGAAGGTCCTTATGACGTAGTAGAAATAGGAATAAATGACAACATAACTATTAAAATGGGAAGTAAGAAACAACAAGTAGTACATAAAGATAGGCTAAAAAAGCACAACTAGAATTAAAAACAAGGCAATCACCGCCAAAACCTTCATGATAAAACTTAAATAACGGCCTGATCAGCCAAAATAATAAAAAAAACAAAGACATAAATATAATCAAATTTTTACAAATACAAAACTTACATTTTTCGTTTGTTCACTAAAAACTCAATATCATAAATCATTTTTAATTCATTTAAAGATTACTTTAAGATATACAGATATAAGTACATAGGAAATATAAAACAAAAAGAAAAAAAACATGTTTATATACAATTTTACGCTATTTTAAAAAGAAGGGAGGTGTAGTATGTGCATATATCGATGGTACACTGTACCTATAAGTAAACAGCAACACTTAGTTGCATTACGTAAACAAATAAACTCAAGTGAGCGTGGCATATGATCACCCACTTATGCTTCACGCTTAGTCAGCGTTCCCACGCTGACCGCGTGCAATACATATATGCGCATATCACTCTCTCAGTATATAACATAAAAAAAATATACGGCTGCTCTTCTGCTGCTGCCAACGGCAGCGCAGTCGCCAGTCTTTATTACGTACTTAGTCTAAGCTGCAACATTTTTACCAAATAAAGAACATTCTATACAAAACCACAAAACGGCACTGGCGTTCCCGTCTCTTGCTTGCACTTAACTTACATGACGTAAGTACAAAGGGTATTTATGCACCTGTGTGTTTTAAGAAGACTAGCTGCTTCCCTGTTTCTAAGTTAATAAAGGTTACATATGTATTTTGGCTGAGATTGTTGGTGTGAATTTTGATGTTTTTTATTGCTGAATATCTAAATTTTGTTGAGAGTTTCCTGAAGCATTTTGGACTACTCTCCATTGTTGTTATTATTGATTTAATTGTGGCTTTTTCCTCTATAACTTCCACGACCTCTATTTGAATTGGTTGACGGTCAGTCGTACCTCGGGTAGCCACGCGATGACCAGGATCCAGAGCTTAATTTACTTCAGGCGTGGTTGCTGTAAGAGATCCCCGACCCGATCTTTCCAAGAAGATCACTGAATTATTAATGTTCAAAATGGTTACAGAGTCGTTCTGAAATCTGCTTCCGGGGTCGAAAGGCTCCTCGGAATCGCGCGTCGTCGGCAGGCCTCTCTCGTCATGGCCCTTCTGGCCATAGGCCGCACCTTTGGAAGATATCGTTAGCGCCTGCCGCAGAAGCCGCCTTGGCGGGCCGTGGCGGTTGTCGGGACCGTAAGCCGTTCCAGCAAGAACTTGCTGTTGGGCTCGGAAGCCGTCCCAGATAGAAGCTGTTATGGGGCTTGGAAGCCGTCTCCACAGAGGAATTGTCGTTGTTGGTGAGCTCGGGAGCCCTCGCAGAAAGAAGTTATTGTCGGGCTTTTAATCCGCCCCAGAGAGAAGTTATTGTCTGTTCCAGAGAGTAGTTCCTGTTGGGCTCAAAGGCCGCCACAGAGAGAAAGGTTCCTGTTGGGCTCAGAAGCCGTCCGAGAAAGGAGTTCCTGTTGGGCTCGGAAGTAATACCAGAGAGAGATAAGGGTTGGTTATCGGGCTCGTAAGCCGTCCCAGGAAAAGGGAGGTAGGAGATGAAGGTAGGATTCTACGGGAGACTCAGAACAATGTATTAAAGTGAACCGGATCGAATGAGCCAGTCCAACCAAAAGACTTTGCTGCGGACTCCTGGATGTGTGCTACTAAGTAGGCTTACCATAATCGATCGCTATCGGCTGCTAAGTGAGGTCCCTAGAGGCTGCGGCTCGCATTTAATAGCGATCTGGCGGGTTTAGTTAGCCCGCAAGTAATGTCGAATTGGTCTTTTTCGACAGTGTGACCAACGTGCTGGCCGTTCGAGCAAGTGGGCGCTCCCGCGCATCTCGTTTCTGTTTCTTGTTTATTTTTTGTTTTTCTAGTTAAGTCATAAATTTCTCTTATCTTCTATACTTCATTAATTTCTCTTATTCTTTACATTTTCTCTATTTTCGGTTATCTGCTATAATGTAGGCGGCACGCATCCCCCCCCCNCCCCCCCCCCCCCCCCCCCCTTTTTTTTGGAAGTAGCATCAAACGCTGTTCGATATCACCCGCCATGGGATCTCACCATCGTTCTCCAGCCACATTTTGCTCGTTTTAAGCCTCTTCCAGACGGGCTTCGCCTTGATCTTCACCATTGCGGCCTCAGAGATCTGGGCTCCTGTTTGGTCCGTCCACCTGAGCTCGTTTTTCTCGTCTGTGTGGAGCTCCAGTACGTCCCAATCTAGTGAGATGTTTGGTCGCCGACAGGTCGACGGACATGCCACCGCCGATGTAGCTGTTTGCAATGTGAATGGTTGCGTCGGTGGCCCCATGACGGCTTGGGAAGTACAGGAGTGTTGTGGTAGGTCTTCTTATGCAGCTTTTACCGACGTTCCCATTGCCTGCACTTCCTCTGCCGCGATCCCCCATTGCCGCGGTTCTCCTTTGCGTGTTTGCGACCCTGACACGGCCCGGGCGAACGTCCGTAATCAATGGTCTTGCCGGTGAGTCCCACACTTCCTCCTGGGTCGTCGTTACCCGGGCTCCCATCTTGGCCGGTGTTGTCCTCTTCCTGGCCGTCGCCGGCATCGTTTGAGCCGCCAGCAACTTGGCCATGTGTCATTACGTGTCAAGTGTAGTATTGGATTACGTGTTATGTTTAGCGGTGTTTTACGTGTTATGTGAAGTGTTTTTTTAATTGTCAAGTGGTGCGTTTACATATTATGTTTAGTGTTGTTTTACGTGTTATGTTTAGTGTTGTATTTTGTGTGTATCTACGTGTTACGTTAGTGCCTAAAGTTGTGTTATGATCATAGTGTTGTGTGGGATCTACCCCCGAGTGTGGTTTAATGTCTCCCATGTATAGCCACTTAGTTTTCCCGTGTGTTTGTGATTTCACAGTCATGATTACTGAAAAAATGAAATTTGGGGTGAGCTTCGCATTGAACTTGTTTGCAGCGTTTGATAGATGGTGTGTCTTGCACCAAACTAGTTCCCCGATCTGTGGTTTCCGCTCCCTCTTTCGGAGGTCATAGTGGCGCCTCTGCTGCTCTGCTGTCGCTTCCATGTTTCCGGCGGCTTTTTATCTTACCCTTTCCAGCAGTCTCCATCTACTTTTTATACTCTCCTCCCGTAATCCGGACTCCTCTGTTACCCTGTCGATAACTGCATTCGGTAGCCGCAGTTCTTTCCGGAGAACCATCTGGGCCGGGCCATACTATGTTGTAACCGATGCGCTTCACCCACTTCGAGAACTTGTCCACCATGACTAGTTATATCGTGTTCCTGTGTTTTGTCCTCGGTAGTGGCCCAACAAAATCTACACACGCGATGCCTTGAATCGTTGGCAACTTTCACATCCCTTATAAATCTCCCTACATCCGTAGTCAGAAGAAGTACTTATTCTTCATTCTTCTAATTGTCTTGAACCCGCCGTGCAGTGAGTCTGCGTCAGTATCTACTGAACCTCGTCCTCCGGCCACCTTAAACAACCGACCTCCTTCTTAACGGGATTCCGTATTGTGCGGATACTTTTCCAACTCTGTTTCCTTATGTTCTACCCATGACCCTTTAATGGGTCGTGATACCGTCGTCGGTATCCTGCGTTAGTACTGCCCCTATGCCGAAGTCCCTGGCGTCCGTTTGAAGTATGAATAGTTTCTCAAAGTCTGGGCATGCCAGTACCGGTGCTTGGGTAAGACTCCTTTTCAGCTGCTCGGAGGACTTTTGGTTTCGTTGGTCCCACTCGAATTTCTTCCTATTTCGGATTAATTCCTGCAAGGGTCCCGCTTGCTCGGTGAAGTTCGGAATGAATCTTCGATAGCACGACGCATTTCCCAGAAAGCTATGTATTTCTTTTGTGTTCTTTGTCTTTGGTAGGTCTCGAAACGCCGCTACTTTCTCCGGGTCTGTTCGAATGCCCTGATCGCTAACCATGTGTCCGAGATATTTCAACTCCACCTGGAAGAAATGGCATTTGTCCGGGTTTATTCGTAGGTTCGCCTCTTGAAGTCTTCGGAATACCTCCTATAGGTTTTCCAAATGCTCTCTCTTAGTTCGGTCTATCACAATTATGTCATCGAAGTACGCAAATGCAAATGGTTATCTTATCTAACGCCTTTGCAATGTGTCCATTGCAACAGCCTTCGCCCCGGTACTGTGAACGCTGTGTACTGCCGACTATTTTTTTCCCCTTCGGGATTAGCCAGTAGCCTGACTTCAGGTCTATTGTGCTGATAAGCTTCGACTCCTTCAACTGGTCCAGAATAAAGTGTATTCGAGGTGCTGGGTATGCACCCTTCTCCTTTGGTCGTTCAGTAGACGGTTATCGACGCACATCCTTCACTCGTTCTTCTTTTTCCTCACCATCAGAACCGGTGCGCTGTATGGACTGTGTGACCGCTCTTTCAGCCCTTGGGTTATCTACCTGCTTGTCGATTACCACTTGTTATTTTGGGTTTCTCAGTTAGTATCTCTGTTTTATCAGTCTATCGTCCTTTAAGTATATCTTATGTGTCGTGACATTGCTGACGCCCTTCATGTTCTCGAATACTTGCCTGTTTCTCCCTAAAAAGTCCTGTATTTCTTTCTCCGATGGTTACTCCTGCTCCTCTGCCTCCGTTCTAGCTTTAAGTCGCAACACCTCAATGTGCTTTGCGGCCCCGCCAGGAATTCTATTCCTAACAGTATCCCTCCGGCTACCTCCTTGAGGATCATGAACGTTACGTTAAATGCTCTTCCCCTATATTCAATCATCGCCGTGAACTCCCCTATCCGCTTCCGCCGTGATCCATTAGCGAGTGTTGTCTCCACAATTTTTCCTTTCCATTCCCCTTGCAGTGTTATGTCCCGGTACATGTTCTTTACTATTATTCGGATTGTCCGAACACCCTTTCTTCCCACAGACCCAGCGGAACAACCTGGGTGGATTGCCGTATGACCGGTTCCTCCGCACCACATGCATATCTCTGGCCTCAGTTGTTGCGTTCCTGCTTGACCGGCTCCTATATGGTGCTTCATTTATTCAATGTCCTCTACCTCTCTGTCAAAGTTTTTGAATCCGTTCCTCCTTGTGTTAAACTTCTTTTGCTCCTGGAGTTCTTGTACACCCCATCAAATTTCTCTTCTTCCGAGAGTTTTATGAATCACATCAACTTCCTTAGACCCATCTCGTATTCCCTAGCTGGCTTAGGGTCTCTCTGTCAGATGCGATATATGGATTTCCAACTGCTCTTCATATCTCGGTTGCAGGAAGTATTCCAGTAATTCCGTCGTTAGTTGTATCCACGACCTGTTCTGTGTTGGTGTTGTATTTCACCAATCGCTGGCTATTCCCTCCAGGACGAACGGTATTGTTTGGGCGAGCTGGTCCATTTGTATCCCGTATCCGGACGCCCACTGCTCCAGTCTTTCTAGGAATACCAACGGGTTTAACGTCCCTTGCATATCTTTGCAACGGCTTTTGTTTTAGAGGCGCTACTGTGCGACGGAGCAAATTTCAATACATTGAAAACACCAACACTAGTAAAGAACAAATTTGTTTTATTTTATGACCCGACAACAACCTCATGCAAGTGCAGTTACCTTGCTCAAATGCAGATGAAAAATAGAGATAAGAAAACGAAAGTGAAAAATCTTTGTTACAATTAGCATTGGCGATAGCCGTGCTCGTCTATGCTTCGGAGCCAATTACAACGAGAAATGAAGCTAATTTCGGCACGCCGAAGTTTGTATAACCTTGCAGATTTCAATTGTATTAATTATAATCTAACCGTATCTATTTTAAAATGAATTACTTTAATTCGATTATATTTTTGAAGTTTTACATTTTTGTTACACTTATTTTCCATGTAAAGTCTAATGTAATTTACACACACATTTACCGATCGTTTGTATGGCAGCTATATGATATAGGCGTCCCATTTTTATAAAATTTTAAACAAAATAATTTAAAAAAATAATATAGAATGATTAAATCTAAATTTAGAAGAAGTTGTGTTGTAAACTGATAAAGTTATAATTTTTTTTTCTAAAAATTTCCCGACCGTTCCTATGGCAGCTATATGATATAGTAGTCCGATTTTTATAAACTTAAGTCCGAAAATCTATATATATCTATATATATATATATAAAACAGTGTTAATAATAACAGATATAATTTTTTTTTAACAAATTTACGGATCGTTTGTATGGCAGCTATATGATATAGTCGTCCGATCTGGCCCGTTCCGACTTCTGTACGAGTGAGAGTATATAAAAGACTATGTGCAAAGTTTCATTTAAATAGCGTCAAAACTGAGGGACTAGTTTGCGTAGAAACGGACGGACAGACGGACATTGCTAGATCGATTCGGCTGTTGATGCTGATCAAGAATATATATACATTATAGGGTCGGAGATAACTCGTTCACAGCGTTGCCCTGCAAGGGTATAATAACAAAGAAGCCAGGAGCACCTAAAAATGCTCACCCAAATGTTCAAGTTTTCACTTCTTCCCTGCACTCTAATTGATTGGCATGACTTTGGTGTTTTTTAGGTAGGCACATATTGTGCAACTTGTAAATTTTTATGAAAGCGTTTGAAAACATTACAATTACAATTATTGCTATCAATATTATAATCGTATCAGTGTCTACTTTTTCTGATTCGATTTTGTTTACTATATAAACCTATATATATTGTAAATAGTTAAAATATAGTATAAACTATATTAGGTAAAACTAAGAAACTATTACATGTAAATATCGATAAGAACATGGCTCTCGATATATTTTAATCAACCATGAACGATCGAGAGTAGTGCGATCACTAGTAAAAAGAGCACGAGTAAGAGTGGATGTGAAAATAAGAAAATAGAGAATTTACATATTAGGTATAGGGTAAAGGCCCTTATAAAATAGAGTTCCTTGGTTATGGGATATAGTGATAAAATAAAGAAGACGAGACCTGAGCTGAAAGCTTTTCTGGAGCGAGAGAACGCGTGGAGCCGAAGAATTTTCGAGAGCGGGTGGCGAAGCTTTTGTTAGAGACGAATATGGACGTGAGCAAGAAAGAAACGACGATAGGGCGTCGGCAATTGGCCACCTAGTGGCGGCGTATGGTGAAATTCTAAGAAGCTCTGATGTGGCGGCGGTGGACATGCAGAGTCGTTAACGAGTGTCGACTAATGACGAAATTCTGGGAACCACTGATGTGGCTGAAGTGGGCATGCAGAGTCGTGAACGAGTGTCGGCGAATATAGAGGCAGAGCAACAACACCTACAGAAAATTGAGAAGTTGTACGCTGCGCATAACCAAAATAAGTCAACTCAAAAAACCATTATCAATATCAGTGATCTGGATGCCCTAATTCAACCGTTTTTTGGTGACAATGGGTACCCTGTATCTATTTTAAAATGAATTACTTTACAAAGAAGCCAGGAGCACCTAAAAATGCTCACACAAAAAAAGTGCCCAACGCACCATATGTTCAAGTTATCACTTCTTCCCTGCACTCTAATTGATTGGCATGACTTTGGTGTTTTTTAGGTAGGCACTTATTGAGCAACTTATAAATTTTTATGAAAGCGTTTGAAAACATTACAATTACAATTATTGCTAACAATATTATAATCGTATCAGTGTCTACTTTTTCTGATTCGATTTTGTTTACGATATATAGCTATATATATTGTAAATAGTGTTACGGCCTGCATTTTTTTTTATGGGGCAAGGGCGGCTAGCCAGTCGTCTCGGGAAGGGATTTTTCCCCGTCTGCCCGCAGGTCGTACCATAATTCCAGATCAGCTGAAATTCACAACATGAAAACTAACAAAAAAAAAAACGTAAACAAAACTGGAACTCTACACAATCAGAAAGAAACAACTAACAAACTCCTTTTCTACCTCCCACTTAGGCTCGGGGCATGGCTGGAAGCACCCCAAGACCCACCCTCCCTTCCTGGAACCCATGACATTCCAGTTGGATTCCCCTGGGCTTGTGGTTCTGGTGGCTTCATCCTGGTCTTTGGCTCCTCCGGTCAACTTTATCCCCCCCCCCCAATTCAAAACACTTAGCAATCCATCATAAGTACAACTTAACTCATTAAACATATTTACGTTCTTAAATTAATGAACAACTTTGTTTTAGTTTCCAATCCTCAGCACCGCATGGGTCAGAGTCAATATTCGTACAGGATAATCAAAACAAATCGACGGAAAATGACAAGGAAACGAAACGTTGTAAGGGTATAAATATATTTAAGTTGGCCGAAAATATGAATTTAATCTAACAAATTCCCCTTTCTTTTTCACGATCAGCACATCTTCCTACCTACTTGGAGCTCCAAACAGGGATCAGGGGCTAAGACGGGTCTTGGATATATTTACTGATTCATACCCCTACAAGGATTACGCCCCTCACTGCAGATTTTATATAGTTTTAGATTGTATATAGTTTTTTGGATTTGCTTGCACTGAGGTTCGGATTTTTACATTGCGGAATTTGAAATTTGTTTACATTTAAGATTTAGTCTGTTTGTTGAATTGTTTCAATTATTTTTAATCTATTTCTTTGTTTGTTATTACAGTGCCTTTTTTTTTGTATATTATAAGTTGTTTAGGTGCTTGTATTGTCTTTTGTTTTATATAATGACGTTTGTGTTTTGTGTTTTTTTTTATGGCGAAGTGTTGGCCAATTAAATAAATAAATAAGCACTGGCACAAAGGTTAATAAACAATGAATAAATAAATAGATAAATATATAAATATATATATAAATAATTGAATAAATAAATAAATAATTGATTATATAAATAAATAATTGTTTAAATAGATTAATAAATAAATAATCAAGTTATTATATTTTGACGGATTGGTAAGCTTAAAATTTGCTTCCGTAGAGCACGGGCCCGTGGAACGGTTCCTCCGCCGGTTTGGGCGGATTTTGAGGTTGGAACCTCGGGCTCTGGCTGGCCAGACACGTTCCCCCTGGTCCAAACGTTTTCCGGGACCGATATGGAAAATATCGTGGTGCCCTCTAGAACCAGTAAAAATTTATAATCACTAGCTTTAGGTTCCCTTTGAAACGAACTTTCTTCCCAGACGGCCTTTTGTCTCCCTCCGGTCCTCTAACGTCCGATCTTTTGATCTCCGGATCAGGGTTCCTCACTGGCTTTCCTCCTGCAACGTTTCACTCAAGATTATTTGGAGCTTTCACCTCCACTACCACTCGACTCACGTTTATATTTTATTTTTCCCACACTTCCGACACTTAACCGACTTCTCAACGACTTCTCCGCCCGTGGATCACGATCTTCATGTGCGAATTAGCTAAAATGGCCGTTGAGTTGCCCTATTTATGAGTTCGGTTCCCGCCGATTCCTTTTCCCACTTTCTCGCCTCTCTCTAAAACGAGGTCAAAAACCGTTTTCAAGGCTACCGTTTTACTTCTGTCTTGGTGTGCGTGGATGCACTCCTCTCCCGATCGACACATATGTCCCACACTTCCCCTCTACTCCACATATCTTCCAAATTTCTCCTCCAGCCTACCACTTTCCCCTCCTATGGACCTGGCAACTTCGTTTCGGTGCGCATTCCAAGCGATAGTTATTTCGCCTGCGGCTATCGATCACCGTCAAAATGCAACACCACGCGAAAATTTGCCAATCGAAGAGGAAGCTAATATTCGCGAGCATTCATACTAACAAACATAACATAAACAAACAGAAAGAAAACAAAGTGACGAAAGCAGCTAGCCCTTCCGCGGTATACCACCGGCAGCTGGCCCTTGCTCCAAGCTCCTGGGTACCCCAGCTTGGGTCACACCCACGTCTGTCCTACTCTCTTCTATTATTATTATTTTTTTCTTTCTTTTAGCGTGTCGTCCTAGTCTTATAACCGCAGATCTTTGGCATGGTAGATGCCAATAGGCTTCCCCGCCAGGTCCTCCAGCTCAAACATATTGTTCCCTACTGGCCGCACGTCTCGGCATTTCGCAAATCTGCGTGCGAACTTCGCGTTGTAGCTCTTGTTGGAGTCGCTCAGGGTGAAGTTTCGACAGTACACTTCTTGGCCCGGATTGGCGTGGAACTCACGAGAGCGCTTGTTATACTGGCGGCTGCTCCGCTCATATGCCTGATGTAGGTGTTGGCTGATGCGTTCTCGTATGATCTGACGCTTGTTCCGGCTATTTAACGTTGCGATCTCGTGGTCCGTCATAGACTGCAGCTTTCTGGCCAATTTGTAGCAGCTGCCGTGGAAATACATGTGTTGGCCAAACACCGCGAGGAACGGGGTCACGCCCGTTGCCTCGTGAACCGAATTCCGGATCGCGACTTCAATCTCCGGGAGAAACGCGTTCCAGTCACGGTGGTCTCGTTCGAGGTACGTTCGAATGGCCGCCAGGACGGTCCGGTTCACTCTCTCCGCGGCGTTGCTTTGCGGGGAGTATACTGCCGTTTGCATGTGTCGGACTCCATAGGCCTCTATCATGTCCTGAAAGGATTTGGAGATGAATTGCTTCCCGTTGTCGGAATGGATCGTCTCCGGTACGCCAAATTTATAATATATCTCCTGTACTAGGAAATCGATGACATCCGCGGCGGTGGCTTCTCTCATTGACTTCAGGAAGGTGAACTTAGAGAAATGATCCACGACGACAAATATCCACGCCTTTCCTCGCTTGGACCGTGGATACTTTCCCAGGAAATCAATATAGAGCTTCTGAAATGGTCTTTCCGTCACCACCTCCTGCCCTATCCCGACTTGCGTGCGATAGTTAGGAGCCTTCGCCTCCTTGCATTTTTCGCACCGTCCCACGAACTCTCTGACCTGCACCGTCATTCCCGGCCAGTAGTACTGCCGCTGGAGTCGTTGCAGGGTTTTTTTCGCGCCTCCGTGTCCTGACATCGGTTCATCGTGAGCCGTTGCAATCAGCCCAGCTGTCAGCGAGGCTGGAATCCACAGCTTCCACGTCCCTCCTTCGACTTCGTCCTCTAATCTGCAGAATCCGAGACGTTTAAAGATTAAATTGCCTTCCACCCGAACGTCCGGTAGGCGATCTTGATTCTCCAGTATCTCATGCCGAATTTCTTTGTATTCCGCAGATTCGAACTCCGTCGTGGCGAACCCGAGAGCATCGTCTGCGTCAAGCCTCAGCTCCTCGACACATCTGGACAGTGTATGTGCCACCACGTTGTCGGCTCATTTTCGGTGCGAAATCTGGAAATCAAAACTCTGCAGTCTGAGTGACCATCGTGCCAATCGTCCACTCAGGTCCTTCATGGTCATCAGCCACTTCAGACTGGCGTGGTCAGTGATCACCGTGAACGGCATGAGCTCTACGTACGGCCGGAACTTCTCTATGGCAAGTACTGCTGCTAAGCACTCCTTCTCTGTGACAGAATAATTAATCTAATGTTTATTCAGCTTTGCAGAGAAGAAGGCTATCGGACGCTCGTTCTTATCCTCGTCGTGCCCGCCTGGATTCCATCCAATGTCACCCTCCAACTCCGAGTGGCCGCTGCGTGCCCTCGGTGGCTTGGGTGGCGATCTCTTCGGCTCTTCATCCTCTGGCTTGGCCTTGGGTTACGCTCCCGTGGCACTCCCTGCCACTTGGCGTCGGAAATCTCCGTCTCCGCCGTCGGCTCCGACGTCCGCCCGCAGCGACTGCTGCTGCAACGACCGGACAGCGGTTGCAGTCTCCTTCAACGGTTGGACCACCTCGTTAATCATGGCCATCATCTCGAGAAATCCACGGCGAATCTCCTCCTGGAGTGTCCGGCTGACGTTATCCGACGCCGCCGCCGCCCTTTGTGTCTCGTACGCTTGGGCCACCGCAGCGTTGACCAAGGAAGCGATCTCGCTCGGGATTCCACGGGGTGGAGAAATAGACCAACTATCTCCCGACACGCCACCTGCTGCCCCTTCATCCTCTCGGCCTTTTGGACCTTCTGACGGAGGAGTCCTAGTAGTCATCTTACCCGCTTTCGATCGCAAGTTATACTTTCTAATCATCAACCTATTTCGAACACCTAATCTATTCTATTCTAAACACCTAACACTGAACACGCTATTTCTCTTCTTTCTAGACGAAATCAAACTCAACAAGAATCAATTTGGACAACAAGGAGGGGGAAAAAGAGTGACGCCAAACCGGAGCCAACCACCACTTGCATTTCCTGCGTCATCAGCTTAGCACCGGGGTTGATGCAACTAAATCGCGAGCTCCGTCTGATCCACTATTTTCTGTTCGGAAGACAGGGCATCGAGGGCGCTCGCCTACCTGTTGGCATCCTGTCCAATTACGCCGCGGATGTTCTTGCGAGTTCTTCAACCGTTCCAGATGCATCGCATGGTGAACCCTGTGTTTCCATGGGCAATCCGGAGACCGGCCATTTCCTCGCGCACATCCGCGTCGTAACTAGCAGGAGCCCTTCTCTATTCATCACCGTCGCGGATCCTTCAGTTGCCACCAGGCATCGACCGGGAGCCTTCTAGCTGGCGTTTGTCGCCGCTAGTGCCTTCCCATCTCTTCTTGAAGGATCTCCGCTCTCAGGTGAGTCTCCGACAAAACAAACAACAAAACGAACAATTACTTTGTGGTCTTTTCTTCCAGCAACCCAGGTTATCCCGCGGCGAGCAATTATGTTCGACTTTTGATCGCCGACGTGAGCCATCGCATCGCTTTCAAACCTGGATTGCCGCGTGTGGGTGCGAATGCCACTCCCGCGTGTGGGTGCGAATGTCCTTTTTTGAAGGACCTCCGCCAACCCACTCCTTGTTTGACATTGGGCGCCATTATGTTACGGCCTGCATTTTTTTGATGGGGAAGGCCGGCTAGCCTCCTTTTCTACCTCCCACTTAGGCTCGGGGCATGGCTAGAAGCACCCCAAGACGCACCCTCCCTTCCTGGAACCCAAGACATTCCAGTTGGATTCTCCTGGGCATGTGGTTCTGGTGGCTTCATCCTGGTCTTTGGCTCATCCGGTCATCTTCCCCTATATATATTTTGGACTTGCTTGCACTGAGGTTCTGATTTATACATTGCGGAATTTGAAATTTGTTTACATTTAAGTTTTAGTCTGTTTGTTGGTTTGTTTAAATTATTTTTAATCTATTTCTTTGTTTGTTATTACAGTGCCATTTTTTTTGTATATTATAAGTTGTTTAGGTGCTTGTATTGTCTTTTGTTTTATATAATGACGTTTGTTTTTTGTGTTTGTTTTTATGGCAAAGTGTTGGCCAATTAAATAAATAAATAAATAACACACGTACTAGACAAATGAACAACCTGTTTTCAATAAATAAGCAATGGCACAAAGGTTAATAAACAATGAATAAATAAATAGATAAATATATAAATATATATATAAATAATTGAATAAATAAATAAATAATTGATTATATAAATAAATAATTGTTTAAATAGATTAATAAATAACTAATCAAGTTATTATATTTTGACGGATTGGTAAGCTTAAAATTTGCTTCCGTAGAGCACGGGCTCGTGGCACGGTTCCTCTGCCGGCTCGGGCGGATTTCGAGGTTGGAACCTCGGGCTCTGGCTGGCCAGACACGTTCCCCCTGGTCCAAACGTTTTCCGGGACCGATATTGAAAATATCGTGGTGCCCTCTAGAACCAGTAAAAATTTATAATCACTAGCTTTAGGTTCCCTTCGGAACGAACTTTCTTCCCAGACGGCCTTTTGTCTCCCTCCGGTCCTCTAACGTCCGATCTTTTGATCTCCGGATCAGGGTTCCTCACTGGCTTTCCTCCTGTAACGTTTCACTCAAGATTATTTGGAGCTTTCACCTCCACTACCACTGGACTCACGTTTATATTTTATTTTTCCCACACTACCGACACTTAACCGACTTCTCAACGACTTCTCCGCCCGTGGATCACGATCTTCATTTGCGAATTACCTAAAACCTTACCTTACCTTTTCCCACTTTCTCGCCTCTCTCTAAAACGAGGTCAAGAACCGTTTTCAAGGCTACCGTTTTATTTCTGCCTTGGTGTGCGTGGATGCACTCCTCTCCCGATCGACACATATGTCCCACACTTCCCCTCTACTC
>VNJS01001712.1:0-55952 GCA_008042575.1 Drosophila watanabei | reverse complement strand
TTAAATTAATTTCAGTGACATCTAAATACTATAGTACATGTTTTTATAGAGGTTTATTTCTAAATCGTGTTAAAAAAAAACAAGTAAAATGATATCTTAACTGAGATTATATTAAATAAATTATTAAAAATTCGTCTGTGTAACGAATGTATTCACTAAACTCTCCCATCCACAGTCGGGGTAAGCACAGCGATTTGTTGTGAATTAGCTACGCAATGCAAAATTCTGCATTGATTGGGCGGCATCGAGGTAGGTAGAAACCCGATAGTCGAGGACTTATCCACTATCCATTATCCAGAATTAATACCAGCCGCCTGGGCCGACACTTTCAGTTGAGCGGCGCATGTGGCTGGCACATTTGTCAACCGGCAGCGGAGTCGGCGAAACATCAACGCCAACGCAGCAAAACTGGGCAAAACTTCAGCTGCCTGAGGAGCGAGTGTGCCAAGTGGCAGATACGATATATGCCCCTCAGTCTACCTTGCCGGGGCTATAAACGATTTATGTGTTTGGGAAGTCTCGCGCAGGCGACATGCGATGCATGCCAAGCGCCTCTGCGATTGCTGTCAATTGCGCTGGCAACATGTTGGCCAGGCCAAAACCGGCCGAGATGCAACTTTGGCAACATGTTGAGGACGCAGACTTTGGTATTGCATTTCAGCTCAACAACATTGTAAACTACAAATACTGGTGATACAGCAGATGGGAAATTAACCAAGTTACCACTGGGATTCATTGGTGTGATTGATAATACTTACTCAGATTCAATTTTATTTTAAATTTAAAATTTAAGAAAGCATTAGAAGAACTACGTATACAAGTATTTAATTTATTTCTTGCTGTATACTAGAGTTCGTTCTGCTGGCTGTTGTACCTAATTTGTCTATCACTCGGTTGGCGGCAACTTTGTTGCTGTTGCTGGCTTAGGAGGCGAAACTTTGTTGCACTTGAACTTATGCCCCACGGTTATTTGGCTAATTATTCGCCTGGGCACTTGGCCACTTTGTTGCAGCCTTCACCCAGTGCTCCCCCGGCGAACTTCGCTGCTCGTATAATTTACAAAAATCCTGAACAACAATAGCAACAGCAACAGCAGGGGGAGCAACGAGGGGAGGCAGGGGCAGCGATCTCGTTGAAAGTTTAACAAGTGTTAACTTTACCATTTTCATTTTCATTTCTTTGGGTTTTATTTTGTATTCATTTCGCAGATAAGCCGGGAAAATGCGCAAAAGAAAATAGCGTAAAATGGGGTTGGGAGCTTCAGTTTCGCCGTCGTGGATTCTGTGGCAGCTGCTGCTGAGCAACTACAGTGAAATAATTTTAAATGACCACAAGTGTGTAATTAAAGTGCAGCGCATAATAACAACCACAACAACTACCATTATAATGGAGAGTAGGGGAGGGAGAAGAGCGGTCAAAACAGCCACAATTACAAATGAAAATTGAGGCAATCAGCTTTTCTTGGCGAAAGGAAAATTCGCCTTGCCTTGCCTTGTCTTGGCTGAATACGAATTTTAGAGTCCTCGAGGAGTTGAACTTTTGGCTAGATATTTCCCGAATTGGGATTTTGAGTCGAGTTTCGGCTCGCTTTCACTGGGAATTTTGCTGATTTAAAATACAAATTAATTGAATCAAATTGCAAGTGCTTCCATTGTTTGCTAACTGAAAATTGAATTTTGTGTGAATTGAGAAGGTGGTTGTTAATTGAAAGGATTTAAATGTATAAGCAAAGAATTTGTAAAAGAAACGAAAGTTTTCATACATACAAATATTTTGGTAAGCTAAAGATAAGCTAAAAGGTGTCCTTTGAATACCCTTACAGGGTATTATAATTTTAACCAGAAGTTTTCAACGCACTGAAGGAATCATTCCCGACCCTATAAATAAAATATATTATTGACATTGCCAATTTACAGCATAAATTCATCTTCTCCAAGATATTATTTTATTTCATCAGATTTATTTCAGAATTTCGGTTTTATTTTTATGAAAACCTGGAGACTATATCATGTAGCTGCCATAGAAACTATCGGGAAATTAAGAGAAAAGTAATTTTAATACATTTGTCGCGTTTATGCTCCGGGTTTTTTTTTGTCGACCTGTGTTAATAATGATTCAATTGCAATCTGCAAGGGTATGCAAACTTCAGCGTTCTTCAAACTTCAGTCAGCTCCTTTTCTTGTTCATAAGTTAAAATTCAAAAACCTAAGATATGTTATGTTATTTATACCCGAACCTCTTATTTTATAATCAATCAAATAACATTTTTGTATTTAAATTAATTGTGGTGCCTATTTCCAAAGTCTGCATCTGTCAATATTAATTTTGTAGAAACCTCTACTATTATTCAATATTAAATAAGATATAAAATGTACATAAATTGTATCGTATAGAGGTATGCCAGAGAAAACATCCCCGGAAATCAATAAACAAAGCATGAAACTAATATTTTAAAATATTTCTGGCATATGAACATGCATCCTTCATGGTTGATTATCGGCAAATTCAAACTTTATTCATGGCATTTACCCGCATGAACCTGAATGCATTCGAAATGCCCAAAGTCGGCCCATTTAATTATTTGCATTTCTCGCTGATTCCTGAATTCGTCGGTTGAATAACCCCGACCGCCGGCTTAGTGCGAGTATCTTTCGCTGGTTGCATGCAACATCCACTTGTGCAGCTCCACTTCCGCTCCGCTGTTGCCGCTGCTGCCGGTGCCGCTTCCGCTCGGTGGCCAGCAGCCAGAGCTCGGACACAGAATGCGAGAAAGCCCCCACAGTCCAAGCCCCCGGACTCAGCGTTTGTGATCCATTTGGCAGACCGCGACACGAGCATCAGGGCCACTTTTATGTGTATTTAAAATCGTTAAAAATAATCTGCAAATTGTGAATTTTTAATGCATTTCGCGTCTGGGTGCAGAGGCAGCCTCTGTTTCATGGCCAAAGGGGAGGCGTGGCCCCTGGGGCAATAATGGCGTCTGGTGGGCGCGGCGGCGTCTGGTTCTGGTTCTGGTTGAGGTTGGGGTTCAGGTCCTGGCCATCACCATCGTCATTATCATCGTCATCATCCGCAGCGGCATTGTCGCGGCTTCGTCATTATCATCGTTCTCTTCCTCGACGTCACCGTCATTTGCATTTATTGTTTTTGTGCCTTTGTGTGCGAAAAGTGATCAGCGATTGCCTTGGCCGAGGACACAGGACACAGGACACAGGACACTGGGCACTGGTCACAGGACGCAGGACACCGTACACACGCATAAATACACATATATGAGGAGCAGCCTCCATAAATGGATATGTATTTACATGTATGCATATGGTTATGTGTCTCATTGTGCCTGTGCGTGCATTGATTGCACAGCGGAAGTGTTGTGGCGGAATTAAAATAAATAAATGCATTCGCATTTCCCACTGCCAACTGCCAACTGCCAACTGGCAGCTGCCGGGGCTGCGGGGACGATGGACGAGTGTCCAGGACACTGGGCTGTATCCGGGGTCTGGTGCTGGCTTGTTGCTTCATTTGTTGCACATTAAACAAGGCCATAAGTTACCGCCACTGGCACACTATCTGACAGCATTTAATGGTGAAAATAAAGCAGATGAAATCTTGCATGAAAAATATCTCTTAAGCGCAAAAAATTATGATGTATCTCTCGCTTTTTGGAACATTAAATACTCCAAAGGGCGTGCAACATTGTGAGGAATTACTCTTTTAAATTGGTTAGTAAGTTCGATCGATTTGATGACAGGTAAGCTATCTCCCAGCGATTACATTTTGAGAAAGAAGAGAACAACTTTGTAGTAAAATTATTAAAATTACTTGTTAAGAACAACGAATTCCTTTCTATACCTCATTATTTGAAGGCATCTCATTAATTATAGTTGCTTAGGTGTTCTTTGAGGGAAACCGCTTTCATCCCCCTAAAAATACATCGAGCACTTCGATGCTTTTTAAAGAAGTTCTGTCTGAAAATACATTTCAAAGCCATTACTTAAATTATACCCTCTGAACCGAACTCTTTAAGGTGGAAACTTTCTCCGTGTTATTGATTCGGGGCGAATGTAACCGAATTTTGCGGCTCATTTAATCCGCAACACGTACATCTGAGGCGAACACGTATCTGCCAGATACGCCGGCTCCCGACCCCCAGAAAGAGACGGCCGCCGAAACCAGAAACAAATCAAATCGAAGGCTGCCTCTCCCTTTGATGTCTCATTAGATGGGCGGTTGCCAGGTGATGACGACGACGACGACGATGATACTGAAACCGAGACTGGAACTGAGACTGGGGCTGAATGCGAGGGATTGCCAGTTGGCAATTGGGGCATAGTTACACGTCTTTGCCGGCTGCAAGTGTATCCGGATTCGTATCTGTTTCACGGGGCTTTGGCTCGTTTCGACAACTGACAGAGTGATACTTGGCTTGTTTGTCTCTGGAAGGAGCGTATAATCAGCGAGCTGGTTTCGGATTACCCCATTAAGATCGTTTTGGCTTGCTAATTGCAAGGAGCAGGCCCTGCGATTCACTCATGCTGACCTCTGGCCCTTGAAATATGACAACCCTTAATGGCTGAATTAATTAACACAAAAATACCGATGGCGGACGTCAAACCGTCCGCATATCAGCGGTTCGGAGGATGTGAGGATATGAATATGTCCGGATTGCCGCCACATCCGGTTGCACTCCAAACTGAAGTGTTGCGGCGCGGCACTTGCGATAATGAAGCGCTGGCCACATTTGCATATCACCAATTTGCAATTCGTTTGCCATTTTAATATCCTCATTAAAACTGAGTCCACGAAAAGGCAGTAAGGTAAGGCCGGAGGGAGCACTTCATCAATGATGTATTCCTGCTGATGCCCGGCCCTGGGTCTCTCTATAAACACAAATTGCTATAACAAATATCTTACCTCAACAACAATTACAACTTTTGCGTTGTTTTCTGGGATTCACTTCGAGTGCGGAAAGTTTTCGGAGCCGGCGAGGAAAGTTTTCAATGCTGCCGCATATTAAGCAAAATAGAAGAACCTTATACATATATATATTTATGCCGGCAACAGGAAAGTTCTGCATTTTTTGGGATCTAAAAGTTTTTTGCCTTTTCTTCGCTACATGTTTCTCCTACGGCATTTTTGCTTTAACGCCCGGTGGTGGGAAAAGTTTACGAGGACTTGGTCATCTAATAAACCAGGGGAGGGTCGGACCGCTCCTGGACTTTGGCTAAAAACTCAACTTTTACTACGGCTAATATTGCCGCATAAACTTGGCACAGGTTGGCAGTCCCGTGCCCGTGCCCGAGCCCGAGCTCGGTTTTATGAGCCCCTCTGCACGGCACAAAAAATATGAAAGCCTCCCCGGCATTGGCTCCTTTAGGAGCAGGATGCGTGACTTTGCTTTCGGTTTTATGTGGCTCTGCGGCCAGTCCTTGGGGTCACATTAACATGTATTTTGTGCTAAAAGTGTTATTAGATTTTAGTTTCGAGTCAAGTGCGAGAGTGCCGCCGGTCCTTGGCGCTCCAGTCACTTGTGCACTAAAGTTTTATTCGGGGCGGGCATAAACCAAAAGTGCCTTCGGGCCGGGCTGCCAACATATCGCCGAGAGCTTTACGGCATTCCGAGGACTGGGACCGAGGGCAGCAGCTGTGCGGAGGATGTCACTTTAAAGCGTGCCAACACTTAACGGTGCGATAAAGATAACAGCCCCAGACAAGCATGCAGGATGAACCCAGTGAGCGGTATTGTATGGGACTAGCCCCGTCCTAGCGTGACTTTGAGGCGAATTACGGCTTTATTATTGCGTTGCGGGAGCCTTATGCAAACTTCAGGCAGTTTTAATTGCAACCAAGAACTTTGGACTCAAGTCTGCAGGCAAGTGCTACCAAATGTCAATCATAAACAGATGTTTATCTTGTACTTTTACACAGATAAAAATATCTTAGATCATGTGTCCCAAACATGCAAATATAAGGCTTTCTTTTGTTAGTTACAATCACAGAAGCAAATTCAGGAATAAATAAAATTCAATCTAAATTACTGTGGAACTAAAAAATGGGTACTTCTTATTTATAGTTCAAAGATATATTCTGACTATGATGCCAAATAAAAAAGTGATAAATAATAATAAATAACTACTTGTATTTCTCTGTATTCGCTCTGTCAGTTTGAAAAGTAATTTAAGGTCCCAAAATGGATGCTGAAAAGCGAAAGAGAAAAGTGAGAAAAGCGAGAAGTGAAATCAATACTTTGACATTCATCCAACGGCTAGACTTGGCCCTGAAGTGGACAGGACGGCCAGGATTTGAACCAACGCCAAAGCACATTTCTGGCTAGAAGCAATATTTTTTATTTGTCGCATGGACACGTCAGTGTCATTAAAAGCAAGGAACAGACGACTTTAGATTAAATAAAAAAGTGATTATCTAAAGAATAAATAACGCAGAGCAGACAATGACCCGTGGTGAATGGGTTTCCATAGCGAATTATTATTGCAGACGAAAGTTGATAAAAGTTATCTGGAAGTTGACATTTTCAATGTCCTAGAATAATAATCGGTGATCAATTGGTTTCAAGCCATTCGATTTAGATAGTGTTTAATGAAAGTTTCTCTGAGTCAATCTACTTAAGACTTTATCCAGAATGTTGTTAGTTATTGTTTTTCCAATATCTCAGAAGCAATCACATTTTTTCTACCTTCCAAAATCTGCGAGTAGAAAAGTGAAATTTATTTGAATGTATAAGCTAAAAGTTAGGTTTTCCCGAGGAAGCCCTATCACTTCTTAATTCGATTACGTTCTATCAGTTTTCAGTCTCCCCAAATCTTTTATTCCTGGAACTTTTATGCCACCCGTCCCCCGGCCAGGACTCCGTAGATACCCATCTAGTGCGTAAAAATAACACCAGCCTTGGGTCCCATCCCCCCTTAAATGCAAATGTCGTATGGCCCGGCGCGATCCTGGAGAAATTCGTTTGAAGTTCTCACTTTAAAAGTTGACAAAATTGACATAGGGCCGGAGTGCGTCGGGCTTCTAATTAAATTAAGAGTGTCCTGGGCGCAGGCGGTTGATATTCAATTTTGGCGGGCGTCAAGGCGTTAATAGCAATGAATTAGGTCGGTCGGGAGTGGCCTCGGACCGGGAGGTGTTGGCAATTCATGTTTACAAGTAATTAAGCAATTTCCATCCATTAAGCTGAAAAAATGAGGCACTTTGATGTCCCGCAAAAAGCCATAGATATAATATTCTTTTTCAGCCATCTTTTGATAACACCAGAATGGATTTTTTGATGACGCCAAAAGGAGGAACGGCACTGGCAGTGGCAGAACGAGCTTGCCACTAATTTGAGCTTTGTGCGCTGTCAGACAGCATCTTTTACAGCTCCTTGTGGCGGGAGCATCCTTGGCCGAGCTCCCACTATTCCATATTCTCTGACAGCTTGCGGCTTTGTGGGAAATATTTAAATGTCATTTGAAAAGCAGCGATAACAGCAGGGCAAGTCAGGAGCTGTCGCTGCCCCTGTTCCTGCTCTAGCTCCTGCCGCAGTTCGGGGTGCTGAAACTGCAATAAAGTATCTGCCAGAGCGTCGGTATCTGTATCTATCACGGCTGCGCTGGGTTTTTCCTGCATTTTGCATTCCACTTTTTGCTGATATAGCTGATTCATGGAAAGGGAGACGTTGAATTGTGGTTCTCCTGGATTTAGTTGGAGGTTTGTTATGGATTTCGATTAAAGCGGAATGTCTTTGGGGTAAAGTTACATACCTCTTGCACCCAGTCTGTCTCATATCAGATCTTATTTCCGTAATAGCGGGGCAACGAGGTCTATCAATCTTTCCACTCATTAGACGCAAATCCCCGGATCCACTCCGAGCGGAATTAGAACCAGCTTGAGCCGCCTAACCGCATCAATCATGCGACACATAACATTTTAAAGCCCCTTGCTCTCGGCCTGAGAGTGTTGTGACAAAAGCATTTCGCTGTCTGAGGTGAAAGTCGGGCGGCCAAGTGGGCCCGATTGATTGATTGATGGATTGATTTGCCGCGGCAAGTTTATGAATGCGAAATGTGCATGATTAATGAGTTGTTCATTAAGCTTGTTAAGGTGACAGGACGGCCGGATGAGCGCCGCGGCGTGGCCTGTTGCTGCTCCTTGCTGCGGAGGATGCGACAAAAATAATGTAACGCCAACGCCAACCTGTCACAATCGTGGCGTGGCAGGCGGACGACGGAAGGCAGAGGCAGAGGTGACAGGCGACTGGCAAAGCGGCAACCCTCTCGCAGGACCATCAGATTGGCAGCGTTATCCTTGACACCCCACGTCCTGGCGGCTTGGCGGCTGGTGGTTTCTTTTTTTTACCACTCGCGCCGCCTGAAAAATGAAGTGCAAAACAAAATCAAATATTTTGCTTTGCCGCGGCACACACTCACAACAAAAAAAGCGAAAACGAATTTTCATAAATTGGGTTAAATCCTTGGAGGATTCCCCGTGACAGCGCGAACAAGTGGCAAGCTGACTGACGCTGACTGACACCGAGGGGTTGATTCGGTGGATTTGCTGGATTCGGTGGTGGTTCGCCACCCCTAAATGGCGGCGCAGTTTAAAGCCCACCTCTCCCGCTCCTTCTGGTTACAGTGTGTGTTTTTTAAGGATGCAAGCATCCTGCCAGTGCTGAGAATTGCCCAACAATGGTTGCCTAATTTGGCCTTTTGAGGCATTTCCCCTGTGCATTGCCACGGCCCGGCAGCGCGCTGAATCGTCCTCGGGGCCACCGTAATTAAATCATATTTTGCATATTCCGAAACGAGCTCGATGCTCATTAACCGTTTGCCAATCAAGGCAAGAAAATCAACGTTATTATTGAGACCAACCCAATGGGGATTGACAGGTTTCTAAGAAGAGAATGTGAAGGGAGGTATGGATTATTGTTTAAGGATTATACAAGGACTGCCATCGTTAAGTAGATATGTTGACATAAAATAAGGCTTTGAGAACATTTAGAGAACAATAACAAATGCAACTACAATTAATTTGAAATCAATAAGTAAGTAATTTCTTGGCTTTAAGTTATTAATACTTGTATGGAATTAGTTTATTCTATTTTCAGTTATCCCCAACCATTAAAACCTAAATTTTACGTTCACCAACGACGTCTTCCAATTATTTCCGCAGATAAACGTTTTCTTTTTAATTTAATATGTAAATTGCTTCAGCTAAATGGGCGCCGCAATTAATTACAAGTTCAAAGTGCAATTGCCATTATCCATTTAGCCGGCAGCTAGTCAGACACGTTCCACCGCGGGGAAACACATTACGAGAAAGCCGAGAGCCTCGGGGAAGCCTCACGCACACTCGCACTCGGGCCTAGACGGCGAAAATGGCTGTTGGCATGTCATAAATTTACGGATTAACTTTTAACCAATTTACAGTGGCAACAAACAAGCTGCAAGGCCAAGATGCCGCATATCCTGTTACCCCATATTGAAAGTGTAATAAAAAGCAGCTGTGCGCCACTCACACGCACAGGCAACCACACACACACACACACACACACACACGGCGTACCAATACCAACACCAGCGCATCACACGTACGAGAGAGTCAAGTTTGTGATAGAGCAACAAGGGGCAGGACGAGCCGAGTCCTTGGCTTCCTCTTGGGCACCTCAACGAGCATCACGTGCAGCCCACTTCCGTTTCCGTTTGCTTGTTTTAAACTTCAGGCCCCCCCCGCTCACCGCCCCTGTGCGTAAATCAATGCCGAGTGGATGGGAGAAAGGGTGGCGAAGGGTGCGAAGGGTGGCAGACAAAGTACATTGCTTACACAAAGCTTAACAGCGGCAACGACAACGCACAGCCGGCGGCGCGGACCCCTTTCCCCGCCGCCAGCAGCAGCCAAGCACCGCCCATGGCGCAAGGAAAAAACAAAGCAGTGCATAAAAAAAGTAAAAGTAAAGCTCTGTCGCATCCGCAGGAACAGGAACAGGATCCGCAGCAGGAGCGGCAATGCGAGTCCCAACATCCAGAGCCACTCATTAAGCTGATTATATTGTTATCCTTTTTATGATACGTGCAATACGTGAGCGCATATGGCTGAGGCCCAGCAGTCACATCAGCGACTCCGCCAGCGCCACCGTCAATGTCAACAGTCGACACATCCACGTCCTCTTCCGCCCACTCAACTTCATCCACCACCCGCCGAGTGCTTCTTTGTCTCTGCCCTTTTTACAGTTAATTTTTGCAAGTGTAATTATATGGGTGGCTGCAGGGAAAGTCGTCGAGCTGGATTCACAAGGAGCTTATTTTTATGAACCCGGATGCAGACAAAAGCAAATTTATATGATCTTCCTGCGTGGAAAATGACAAGGAAAAGGGAATGCCGTGCAGTAAATGTAACCGAATAACACAGAGGCTTCAAATTTGATGCTTTTGCAAGTCATTGCCAAATTAATTGGCTTAAAAGGATCAGCGTAGTAGCTCATACAGTGGATTTTGACAGTATAAAAGTCTACAAATAGTTTACTTATAAATATACTAATAAATTATGGTATTAGTTTCCACATTTTTAGCCATATACATAATTAGTCAGATTCAAAGGAAAAGGCAACTAAATGGAGAGTTTCTTAATAACACAATTTTCTCCTTGACAATCACAACTCCTTTCACTGCATAATTAAGTAAATAACTGCAACAAAACAATAAATTATCCAAAATTACATGCAAATGCTCTCCATCCTGGCTAAACTCAAACGAAAGTTAAGTAAATTAATTCTGAAAACGAAATGAAAACATAAATGTAAGCAGACGCGGCGAAGAAGTGAAAGCACACAAGTGCAAGTGCGGAGAAATTCGTGGGGCAGACAAAACGGGCGAGTTGCAAATGAAACTGCACACAAAACGACGGGAGATTTATATATAAACAAATGTAATTTAAATATGAATTTAAGTGGCGGCGCTGGACCCGTGACAAGCGGGATTGCGGGCGAGGGCAGCGGCAGAAGGACAATATTATGTATACGCAGCGTGCGCCGACAACGAGCCATGTAAACAAAACAGTGACTGTGACTGTGACTGTGGCTGTGGCTGCGGCTGCCAATGAAAAAGGAGTTAAGGCAGGAAGCCGACGGAGAAGCCAGCAAAATTTCATAATCATAATCAAAATGGCATTAACAACAGCAACAAAGGCAATGCAAATACGAGCATAAAAGCGACAACAGACGCGCCGGAACAAAGTGTAACCAAAAATGCCATAATGAAATGCAAAAAAACTCGGATAACAACAACCGAATAGTTGTTGCCGCTGTTGCCATTGTTGTGCATAATGCAGTTTCAATTTCAATTGTTGTCGCCATCCAGGGCTGTGGCAACATGGCTCCTTGGAGCCCCACAAAAACACAGCCATCATACCCATCATCATCATCATCATCATCGTCATTGTCCTCGTTGTACTCATCGCCATCGCCGTCGGGGCAGCCAAATTATGCTAATTAGATTAAAGCATAATTTCATGCAACTTGCAGTCACAGTCGCAGTTCCACTTCCAGTTGTGTCTGGCTGGGTCCTTTGTGCTCGTGTCTGGCTTCCTGGCCGTTGTTGTTGAGTACTTTTGCCAAAGGATGTGTCAATTTGTCCCTGGCCGATAGAGGGTAATGAGTTTATGAAAATAAGGGGATTCATAAAATATATATTTTGTTTGAGATGCAAATGAGCATGTGGCAGTTGTTTAATCAAAATTACTGCGAAAAAGTTTTTGCCAGCAAATAAAGCTGTGGACAAGGCTAGTTCCAATGCCAACTTGATTTGCGAACCTCATTTTCTCGCGAAACTTAAATTCATTTCTGCGAAAACTCTCGAAAGTGTCAGTGGAAAACAAATGATTGCAGACGAAAACTAAAGGAAAAGTCGCGAATAACTGGGAGCTTCCATAATACGGCGTCTAAGGTCAACACTTGATAAATAGTTGAGCTGCGAAAATCCTTGGCGAGTCATAAGCGAACGCAAAGCGGAAACGGAAACGCAAACGAAAGCAATAATAAACTTAGCAATCAGCTGTCAGTGCGTAATGGAAACTTCGTTCCCCGCTGCAGTCTTTCGCCTCTGCTCCTCGCCATCCTCTGCTCCTGCCCAGTGGAAAATGCAGTCGAGGAAGACAAATGATTAGCCGGGACTCACGTGCTTTTCGGGGCAGGACAAGAGCCGGATCTGGAACTGGGTTAAAGCCAGCTCTGTAATGTTCGAGGAGCGCGCGTGATCTTCGGCATATGCCCGCATGCACCGATATATCTATGGCTCTGGGTAAGTGGGCCTCAGGGCCCGTCAGCCAGGTAAAAACAGGAAACAACTTCTGACCATTTTTCAAATTTCAGCACAGCCCCGCCCAGCTGCAGTTGGCTGGATTTTGGCTGAGCCATTTCAATATGCTGGGCACGTTCCCCGTACGGCGGCAGCATGAGCAGTAGCAGCAGTTGCTGTTTACGGCCATCTCCATCTCCGGACAAGCGAGCTGCATTACCTTATGCCCGGCCACGCCCATCAGCCGGGGTCAGGTCGTAAAGTGCCCGCTGCGAGTATTTACTTAGCGCCCAGAAGTTGAGTAATGATGACCATGATGCACCATCTCTGGAAGAAGCTGTATAAGCGCCAGGGTCCACAGGGCAGGCATCAAACGAAGGACGCAATATGCTGGAGGCTGACGCTTATGCAAATATGAACAACACATGCCGGAGATGTTTTCAGTTTGGCACAAGGATAGCCATCCGAACAGCTCCTGCAAAGGATATGATTTGGGAGCGAATCAGGTGCGGATTACTGGGTGGGCTTCCCAGGCGAATCTGAAAGCGGACTGTAAACTATATTTTTCTATTAAAAGGATTTTTTAAGGCATTTTTTAATGTGGTAATTTCTTTAAGTGATCCCTTAGTAATTTTTCAAGTCATAAATAATTGTGAAATTAAGTTAAGTATGGAGGATTTTTGTGTTTGCTGGGCAACTTGAAGCTCCCATGGCAATCCAATTAGATTAATGCAAGGCAATATAAACAATTATGACTCCCATGATTGTTTTCCAATGGCGGAGGACACGCGCCCTGCCCCTGTCCGTGACATCCACCATAAATCAGCAATGTTGTGCGACCAAATATGAATTTAATTAAAGGTCTCTTTATGACAACAAGCGTCGTCTGGGTCGTGTGCTCGTGTCCACTTTAAAATATTACCAATATTGTCAGCTCTCTGGTGTGACCTCCGTCTCCATCCACTTCCCATGCATTAGGCTTATTAGAAGGGCACGCGCTCGGGTTTCGTTTCGGGATGGGCCTGGTCCTGAGGTTGGGGTTGGATGTGGGTCCTGGGCCTGGGTTTGATTAAGGTTGAGGGCAATGTGCAGCGCATGCAACTTTCGGTTGTCAAGGTTCGTTGCCATCCGTCGTCGTGAATCGTTCGTCTAACCCGAGGCTTCACTTTGTTTGCCACAAACAGTTCACGCATCAAAGAACCTGCAGCGCATCCTTCACAACGGTGGTTGATCTGGGCAACTGTCGATTTTTTGAGTCTGATTACACGGATATAAAAATCGGTTATTTATTTCGTAAGTTGAATTCCTATAACAACTTTAAATCTTTTTAGGAAATACATACGATTGGCATAAGATATTTATTTTATTCTATTTCCTATTTAGTTGATAGTTTCCTATAATAAAATAGTATTATTATGAATACATTTTTATTACTAAATACTAATTTTTCTCAATGTATGTACCGGCTGGAAGAAGATTTAGAAATCTAGCAGACAAGTCTGGCTCGTCCGGCTCCTTTTGATGATGTATTTCCTTGGGCCATAATACGGTTGCCGTTTCAGTTGATGCATGCAAATCCCGATTATGCACGGGACACGCGTCACTAGGCTGCACCCCTCGCTGCCTCAACAGTCAACTCTATATCCTTGTGGGCGTCACGTGTCCTGCGACAATATGGCAACAAACGGTTGATTGTCAGGGTTACCAATATGCGTGGTGGATTCCCTTTTTTACGCATTTATTGCGGCAAGAAGTTTCCCGGACTTTTATTTGCTGGCAATGGCAATTCAGTAGCTTTATTGTTGGTACCGCTTACAATAGGAGAAGCTTGATTTATCAAATGCCTTTTATATTAGCTTCTAATCTGATTTTTGGATCATCCTGGTTCCTTTTGGGGATGTACGTAAAATAAGCTAAGGAGATTGATTGCGATACAACTTAATAAAGAACAAATAACTAGACATTTAATTTTTAACGAAATAATACGCAAAAGAATTTAAAATCCCAGCGATCGTATCTTTTACCAACTCAGCCTGTTGACAACCCTGTTGGGGCACACCTTCGCATTGATAGCTGTCAACTCAGGACATGCTATGGCCCTTTGTTTATGCAAAGCTCAAAAACGCTCGCAAATTATAAATCAAAAGTGACTTTTAATTAAAAGTTCAAACCTCTGCGGCAGCGCCAGTGCGGTGGAGGTGTTTCCGGGGGCTAGAAAACCCCTGGCCAAGATGCTGACGCCGAGTGTCGTCCGTCCGCTGGCTTAATTTTGTTTTGCCATCGCACCCTCATAAATCACAAAAGGAGCAAGGGCCGGAGTGGGACCAGGGGTTGGAAGTCGGCCCAGACTGCCAGTATATTAATTGAAGGTGCAAATGCGACGCACTCGCACCCCTGACAAGGGAAGGAAGACAGCGGCTGAGAATGGAAAACAATAAACGATGGGAATGGGGACGGAGACGGATACGAGTCCGGGAGCAAATGCAAAATACGCAACAGTTTCGTTTTAGTTGGAGTTCTTCATGGTCGCCCTGGGAATCGCTGCCACCAAAGGAGCGGAAGACTCGATTGCAGTCGCCGGAACATAAAACCCACTTGCCCACATTTTCACCCCTCGAGGGTTGTTTTCCTTGACTCCCTTGAATTCGGTTGTCCTGGCGGCATTTCGCTTTCTTTCAGTCGGTGGTGTCAAGTTCTTTTTGCGCCGTCAAGTTGAATTATCATAAGTAATAATCATAGCCCAAGTATCCGGCCCAGGGCAAGGTGCACCGGAGGGTCGGGGTGGGTCTCCCTGCTCCTTGTTTTTTCCGGTTTCTCAAAAGGGGTTTGCTTCCATCATTTGGGGGGGATTTAAAAAGTCGCTCAGTTAATTGCGCTACTCTGGGGTCTTTATTGGGATTCCGGACCAATCTGGGGTGGCCGGATTGTCACTGGGATTAGCTGCGTTGTACCCCCGATACTCGATAATTAACTGGGAGCTATGACTGCCTTTGTGTTATGGAAATAGCTCAAGTGATCTCTGCCAAACAACGAAATAACACTCGGATTCGCAAACATCCGCCTGAACCTGACAGGCCATTGTGCCTAAAGCCGGCCACGCCCACCGAGGGATACTGAGAGCTAGAGCGAGTTGACAAAACCAAACATCGACAGCAATCGAATGTCAGTCACAAAAACGCAATCACAGTTTGACACAATTTTACCGAGGCGCCACTTCAACACGTTGCAGTTGCAATATCTTTACTGTTACAAAAGCCAGTGCACACAGTGCACACACGAGGTCCATCGCACGAGCGACAACTCTGCAAACAGCACAATGACAACTCTTTAACACAGTTAAGTTGGCAGCGCTGCAGCGACAATCGATGTCGATGCACAGTTATCCATTTGCAAGTGCCCTGTAAACCGACGGGAGTACGCGATTCCCGAAAAATACACATTTATAGGGTCAGAATCATATAGTAGGTGTAGAGGGTCGGTTATCAACGGCTTCCTGCTATCAAACACTATTTATCACAGGATAAGAGCCATATCTAATCAGAACAGCAGTTAAACTACTTTATCTATACTATCATAATGCTAATAAACAAATTCTTTTAGAAGCATGTGAACTTTAGGGAACACTGTTTAATAGCTACATGCTTTTATCCAATAATTTCAGCTTCTAAGTATCAATAAAATGGTATTGTTTCAACAACCGATAACTAAGCTCATAACTTGAGTCCCACAATAAAGAACTTGTGCGAAACTACATTTTTTATCAGGTAGAAATATTTAACGTTTGACACCTTCGCCGCAGACTATGTATTTCATGAGTCACACCTGCCGTGAGGCCAATAAAGGTTATCAGCTTGTGATTACGATAAGAAAGATCATAACCGATTGGAGCAAAGGATTCGAGGAAAATGCTGTCTGCTCAATGCACACCTGTTTCCTAATCTTATCAGGATATACCCATATTAGTTGAAGGTATCAACAGTAAATAGTAAAGCTCTTACTTGGGAAATCTTTCCCCAATAAATTCCGTTTTCTAGCGGACTACAGGGTATAGGCAGCTTCGTAATTGTGTAATATTTGGGGATTCCTTCGATGTGCGTGCTCGAGTGCATTTCCTCACACTCACACTCGGTGGCACACACAATGGCACCAATACAAACAGATGCCGTTGCCATTTTTGTCTTTTTTGTTGTTTGATTGCGTTTTTATCTTCGTCATTTCAGCAGGCAGCGCCTGAATCTGGGAAGCTGGACGAGCTGCCAGCGCGGAGGAAGTGAAACTGCAGCCGGGAAAGGAAAGGAGGAGACTGCAGCGATATTTTACTGCGACAACATTTCATTGCAAACATTGTGCAATTTCACTTTAAGCGACAATCGAATTTCATGTGATTTTTACAAGCAACTCTGCCACTCGTTCCTTACCAAACTTTTGACTTCGAGGCGATTTTGGCTTCCTTTCGACCATCAAATCGGATTGGTGACTTTCATATTTTTGAAACAACTTTTTAGTAGTTCCATAGTTATTTCTTTTTCTCTCAGTATATATATTGCTCTCTTACTGGGTCAAATGAGTAAATTTTCCGAATATTCTTATCTATTTCGCATATCTGTGACAGATAAGACCGTTAAACTTTAGCCCGAACGGAGCACCTTTTCTATATAATATCTCTAAGATAATTTCGACAAATTGGGCTTAATTGACACAATTCCTTTTATGGCAGAATTAGTTTTAAATATAAATATATAAATAATAATCTTTTGCTGGTTCTTTGAGGATATAATCAGATCTATAAAACCAGTGGTGTGATTAATGGACACAGAAAAGGATTGTCGGCAATTATCATCAGTTCTACCTCACAAATAAATAGTTCTAAAACTAATCAAACCCAACTTGGTGCATTGCAAATACCAACGGTTTTCAAGTGTTTTAATAAAAAGGATAACTCATTGCACGTGCAAATATCGATAAGATAATACGATAAGAATGTAAGCTTTATCAGCAGTGGTGAGTCACCCATATAAAGTATCGATTGTGTGTCCGCCTGTTTACTATATTATATTCATTAACAATTCATTGCGGCTGATAAGCCTGTCATTAGGGAATCAAAAGTCTGTGTGTGACCGAGACGACGTTTAGTTGTCTGGAGCTCGCCGATGCGAACGGATCGAAATGGAGGGTCACCCACTTATCTGGACGCTGCTGCTCGCCCTCTGCTGCTGCGGGAGCCAACTGGAGGTTGGAGCGAGTCGCTTGCTGAGCAGGATGTTGCCCAGTGTGCCGGAAGGCTGGACCTGTCAGAATGATAACGTAGGCGGCTTAAGCATCAACCTGACAGAAGTGAGTAACAACTAATTGGTTAGAAAATCTGCTTATTAGAATTCGTTGTTGAGCAGATTCATATTCCCCGTTTTTTTTTTTGCAGCTTTCTGGTTACTGGTACGAGATTGCCCGAGTGCCCAACGTCGATGTGCTGGAGTGCCTGAATGTCTCTGTTCCAGCCGAGGTCCAGAACAACAGCCTGTCGCTGGGCCTGAACTACATCAGCACGGTCAACAACGAGCGGCAGTTCGCCAACGAGTCCATCAGCTTTCCCTGGACCAATGACACCCAGCACGGTCTCTTCAATCTGGACTACGGTATCGCCTCTGTGACATACAAGATGGTGTACGTGAACTACACGTCGGTGGCCTTCCTATGCGGCTTCAGCAGCATCTCGCCCATTCCGCTCTTCAAGCTCTTCTCCCGAGTGCCGGAGATTAGCCAGCAGGCGCGCGACGTCATCCAGTTTGTGGCGAACAGATTCAACGTTTCCGACGAGATTGCGTGGGAGGAGCAGTCGCCGGACAGGTGCAACGCATCAGCTCCTGGCCAGGCTCCTCTGGCCGTCCTAGTGGGTCTTATAGCAATGCTGTGGTGCCTCAGCTTCCGCAAGCCAACTCTTAGCTAGCTTTCTAATTATAATAATGAGTAGTCAAAATGTCCACTACACAATCATCACAGGCTCTTATCAATGTTTGCTTTTCATCAGTGGATGGATGGCTTTACGTTTATTGTGTTCATTCAAAGCGAATCGCAGTTGAGCTCTCTTATCTTGAAGGTTAGATAGGAAAACTCATGAAGAGCAAATTATGAATATATGTATAAATAGAACTATTATAATTTATACAAAATACTATGTACATAGTAATGATAGTATCTTAAGTTTGTAAACTGAAATTACAATTATTTGTCTAGATTTCCATTTCTACTTTGTTTTCCAATCTGTTGTCGCTAGTTCTCTCTTTGCGCTGATAAGCGGTTTGTGTTTGTATGAAATCAATAGAGAAAATAATAGGGGAATATAAGTTACGAGTGAGTAAAAGGCTATATTAAGTATAAATGTTTGATTTCCCAAAATTCTCAGTGGATCGATTTCAATCGAATATCTAGAACATTGCTGAGCACTAATCTGGAGCTGTCAGTTTACCAATTACCATCGATATAAAATATAAGTACGAAAATCCGAGTGTCAAGTATGAACTAAAGGATTCAATTCATCGGCCTGATCTCTTCCACGAGATCAAGTATTAGATATTTGGATGTATACGCAATGAACCCAGCCAGATTTTGGAGGCATACCTGTATCTCAGTCCTGTCTAGTTATTGAATTCTAGTTTGGGGCCTTTGTTTTCCCTTCTTTTAGCTGTTTTAAATTCCTTCCCTTGTATTTTGGTTGAGTCAAGCGAACTCATACAGAAGCTGATGCACAGAGGAGCGAGAGTCAATGCAGATCTTTCCTGGGATATAGAGGGAAACGGATTGTTCCCCAGGAAATTCATACAAGTGCAATTACGAAGCCCGAAACTGCAATATAAAATACCACAAAATATGACGGGAGCTGCGGCCATGGAATTTGTTCGTTGCTCGATTTTCCTTGCAATTTTCGTTTTCATAAACCCAATGCAAGTGGCTGGAAAATATAGCGAATGAAAAATGCTTTAAGTAGAACTTCAAGCATTGTTGGCTTCCAAGACAGTGAAAGAAAATGCATTAGTTTGCGGTAAGAATTTCATGAAACTGTACTACATGCTGTTAAAATTTTTTAAAATCTTATAGTAACTTTTAAACTATGATATAGTGTTACAAGTTTTGTATCCTCTCTTTGCAACGACTTTATTACAATTTTCAAGGTAAAGTAAAGTTAAAGCACCTATAAAATCTAAACCTTAACCGTTTGGGATATCATCTTTCTGTTTCGTAAATTGTTTATAAATTGTTTTAATTTCAACCCAAATTAAAACTTTTTTTTTTGCCTGTGCCATTTCTCTTTCAATTGCCTCCGTTGTTGAGCGAATCAATGAAGTGCAAACCATGGTCAAATGAGCTGGGGCTAGGAGGGTTCATAAGTCCGTGAGTCCTTGGCTCTAGGGTGGCCTAGAGTGGACCCCCACCAGTCGAACTCGGGGCACTTTCGTTGATTCGATGCGTTTGCGTGCCGCCTGCGGTGGTTGCATGCTTGACTTGAGCGCCACCGAAATCGAACGGAACGAGAAGCTGCAAAGCTGTTTACTTGCAGCTAACCAAGTGAAATTGAAAGCCCTTTCGCCGGATAATTGTGTCCGGCTCCTGCCACCGATCCTGCTTCTGTTCGTGCTTCACCAACGGATGGCTTTGGCTAATGGGATCTGGGCGAATCTGGGGATTCTGGGGTGGAGAGACCCCTAGCAGTGCGTGTGCGTGTGTGTGTGCACAACATGATGATTACTCGGCCCCAAAATCGACGTAATCATGCGATGACTCTGCAAAAGTACCCGCAAACTCGCCAGACGCTCCTCTGCCCGTCCCAGTCCTGCTCCCAAAAAGCACACAAGGGGCGAGGGTAAGAAAGGAGGAAAATCAAATCGAAAGAAAACCAGAGGAAAAGGAAAGTTAATGTGGCACATCGAAGGCAGAAGGGTTAAACGGAGCCAACAAGTGAGTCCCAGCCAGCGTACGTGTTCCAATTAATTTTGACATTTTCTCTTAATAGATGTGCAACAAGGTTTCAATTTCGATTGAGTTACGCCCTCGAATTGTGTTCATAAATAAGAATCCTTTTTTTATAGATTTTTGAGGGTAAGCCTAAAAAGAAGGGTTAGTTATAAGAGAGTTATGAGTGGAATTTAAATTGCACTTAAGAATATATTTTTAATTAACGAATAACAAATAGGTTCAAGAATAAATTGTAAAAATACCCTTGAGATAATACCGGAAAATGATAAAAGGATTCGACTTGAATTTAATCAGTCACTTTGTATCCCTGACTGATTTTTTGTTACATTTTTTCGCAGATAGTTTTAAAAGCCCAGCACTATCCCTCACTCATTACGATTAAGCCCTAGCAGGCGCCCAAGTTGTGCTCTGCAGCAGGAACTGCTCAAAAATGCAACTATTCAAAATGCAAGCGCAAAAATCTGGCCAAACTTTGCGCAAACTACACACAATCGCAACCAGAAAGCCGGCAAAGGAGCCTCTAACCGGGCGGTACTAAAAAATGAAAACAAAGCCGGCTGCACAAACATGCGAAACTATTAAAAACATGTCTTTGTCCTTTGGCTTGGGGTGCATATAATGAAATTCCTAGCTGCTTTGTGCCCGGGACGAAGCCACTTGGCGGGATATGGCGAGCCCGCGAACCCCGAACCCTGAATCCTGAATCCTGAGAGCCTGTGCCCCGCTGGCCCCACTCCCATTTTTTGCAGTATCAATCTAGGTGAAATATTAACAAGCGGCAGTCGGGGGTCTAAAGTTGGCGCGACGGAAACCCAAATGCCAGAAGGACGCCGACAAGGCAGCTCATAAAAATTCCTCAACTGAGGACAAAGGCTCGGGACAGTGGCGGAGCAAGGATCCGAGGCTCGGAGAGCTTTAAGCGCCCAGAACAGCGCTGAAACAATAGACTCGAGTTAACTTAAATTGATTCCCAGACGACGGTCCCGGCGAAATGAAACTCAACTCGGGCGTATCGCCGTTTTGTTGTGACTCCGCAGTTACTTTCCTTCACTCCTTGCACCTTGATTGCAAGTTATTTGCAATTTTGTGCAAATTTAAGTCAAGCAAAAAGTACAAAAATGAGCGAAAATCCCGCCAGACGACGACGACGATGGCCGCCTTCACCTTCAGTCGGGGGCGACTTTGGCACTGCACTTGAAAATTTTTTGAGTGTGCGCAACATTTTTTATGCAATTTGTGCAGGAAAAAAAGGAAGCGGAATCGAGAGTTGAGTGTTCCGAGTTCCGAGGGGGGTAGCGCCATTGTTGTGCCCAGGAGACGAGGGTGGACTCCGACGATGGCTGCTCAATTTGCTGGTTTATTCTCGCAGCATTCGGGATATTAAAATTGACACTTCATTTGTGTCACTCACTGCGCAGCGGAGTTTTAAGGATTTTAAATGATTTTCAAGCTGCTGCATTGTTGGCGATTGTCGTTGATTGTGCAGCAATTCGCATTGAGAAAATCCACTCACTGCAATCAAAGTGGAGTCCTTGTTGTGGTTGAGGATTTGACTTAAGCTATGCTGAGTGCTCCCTCGTCCATCGGGACGGTGTTAAGCGGGCCACGGGATTTTAATGGGACACTAAGTGATAAAGGGTGAAAAGAGGAGTATTTCCCCAAGCCGATTAATGAAAGTGCTGGCTTATAAATAGTGGTTGTTATATTTATTTTACTTAGCTATTTTTTAGTTATTTATTTAACATAATTTAGTAAAATATTCCGCAGCTACCATATTATTGAAGTTAAAGTTATAGGCATTCTCCTCCTTGAAGGTTACCCTGCTCCTAGACCAGCTGGTGTCCTTTATTTACTCGAACCCCCTCCCGCTGCCCTGGGAGGACCAGGCCCAGGAAAGATTTCATTAAGTGCCGGCCGAGGAAGTCCTCTTGGCCGCCCCCGGGCAGCATGCAACAAAGGAGCTGCAACAATGCCCCAGCCAGCAACACTACGACTGCGAAGGTTGCACTTGAAGACATTCAGCCCCGCACTGGCAGTGCAAACTTTTTAAGTGAATTTTTGATTAGATCTGGACGAAAGTTTTTTGTCGCACAGTCCAGTAAACGGACTAAGGGGTACAGGAGCGGGGCCCGGGGACACGGTCATAGATATAGTTGCCTTTCCAACTTAAAGTCGCCAGTTAGCTGCGCTCTTTTGTAATTTGCGCAAAAGTATATTTATTTGTGCGAAAGGATAATAATAAAATATGCGCTCCAGATAGTGCTGCGGCAGTATTGCAAAGTTGTCCCTGCCCCAGTGTCTGACCCCTTGTGGCCCCCTCTCCCTGGTCCGCCTCTGAAAAGGTAACGAAACTGTACCTACTGCAACTTTTCGCGAACAGTTCACAGTCTGTCTGTGGCCCGATCCCCCTTGCTCCGCTCTCCGCTTTCAGTGCATCGCTGAAGTTTTGCGCAAAGTTAATAAAATTATTTGCCACAGACGTTGATAAATATGAAACAAGTCTCTGGCAAATGGCAAATAAATACAGAAACACCAACACGAAATGGCACAGAGTGGAGCCGGGTTAGGCGGGCGAGTGAGCTTTGTCTCTGCCATAAAATATTTGCCAAACTTTTATTGCAATTTCTGTACAGGTCGCTTCAAGTAATTGTTCTGTGGATGGGATGGGGATGTCTAAAGACGTTTATATATATTTCAATGGTGTATTTTTTAAAGTTTATTGATCAAGGAATACAATCAAAGATTTTAAGAATTTTATATACCTTTTTGAAAGAAATTAAAGTGTCGTATCAGAGTCATGCAGATACAACTCTTAAACTTCTTTCAAAAAATATATTAAATTATTCCAATCTTTGATTATCCCAAATTAGAATGTATTTTAAACCTATTCAAATATGTCTTTCCCTGTTTTCCCTTCTACATCCTCCAACAACTACCAAATAGATATTTAGAAAAAATATAAAAAAGAAAGCAAATCTTTAAATTGCAAAGCAAGTTCCTGAGTCCAACCCTTCCGACACGGGATATCCCCGGACTCCTTTTTATTCTTTTTGCTACCATATGCATTCCGTGTAGTTATTATTCATTGTCGTGCTTCGACAAATATCAAATGGAGTCCGGCGAGTGGCTGCCGGGGATTCCTTCCTTCGTCCTTCGTCCTACTTTGTTTTCTCCGTTACTTACTTTTTGCACATGTGAGCGAGGGTTGGAGCGGGTGGAATGTGGTTGGTTTATTGGCAACCCCATAACGACATTGGCAAAAAAAAAGGGAAATTTTTAATCGAAACATTTGTAGCGTGAAATTGTCGTTATGTTTGTTCTCCTTTTTTAAGCAGCAATATGTTAGGATTTAAATGCTGAAAGAGGAAGAGTATCGACTATGATTGGTTTTTGCTGTTCGGAAAAAATTTCAATAAATTTGCAACTTTGTCGAGCTGCGAATTTTGCTGATGTGTGACATTGATACGCCGGCGAAGGGCGAAAGCCGTCATTAGCCAGTCATTAATCATAATTAACCGAGATCTGCTTAACCCGCTCTGCCCCTGAAGCATGATTTTCTTAACTTGGCCGGCAACTTTAAGAGCTAGACGAATCGAAACGCTGGCCATAAATCTCAATTTTCCACAAATTAGGCGACGATATGCCAAGCCGCCAGGAGCCAGAAAACTTCCGGATGCAGAACCAGGTAACTGAAAGCCACACATCAAGGCAAACTATAACTCAACTCAGCTCGATTCGATAGTCTCGGCTTCTGTGCTGTGCTGTGCTGGGCCCTCTCCCGGTGACATCTGCTCAATTTATCGTTATTTTTGGCCTGGCCAAAACAAAAAATCAATTTAACCTATGATAAAGAACCAACAGAGCCCAAAAAAACACAGAACACTCCCAAATGAAGACAGCGGCCGACAGGGGGAATGGGGAAAAGAAAAACTTTTGAAGCTGGCAAATCGAACTGTTCCCGCCACCGCCGCCACTCGGTTCTCCGGACTCCTGGAGCACTCCAGTGATTTATGCCCTGGAAACTGTTTTTGAAATGTGGCTTCAGACTCGCCCGGCGAGCCTATTGCCGTCTCTTTGCTCCACTGCTGGCCAAAAGTCAAGAAGGGAACGCCGAACGACGAACACAAAACTGTCCAAAGTATACAAATTGGCCTGGCATGAGTTATTGATGATCCCGGCCGTGAAATGAACGACCGCAGCTCCTCGGAATCGGAATCGGCCAGGGCCGCCCAACTAACTGGCTGACAGACTGACTGGCCAACTGGCTCAATGTCCTGGATGTGGGAACAAATGTCTGTCATTTGCCAGAGAAGAAGCCAAGTCTCACTAGGTCCCTGTTCCCAAAGAGTGGGAGTCGGACTAATTGTGGAAAACTTTTATGCCAAGAAAAGCGAATGATCAGTCAGAGGGTCAGGGATTCAGCTGTTGATCTGGTTTGCGGTTTAAGATATTCTTTTAAATGCAATTTTAACATAATTTCTGGTTAAACTAAATAAACTAGCCCCTCTGAAGACTGACCTAATTAGTCCCAACTAAGCCCGACTAAGACATAACTCATCCGCTCAGCCCATTAAAGCGTATTCCATAAAATATTCATGGGGCGCGTCCCCTTCCCAATTATTACAAGATCATAACTCATGTCAGGGCAAGTCGCCGCAAACAAATATGCGAGGCTCGCTGCTTATCACAGCGACAAAATCGTGTTATTTAATGTTGTGCTAATTTCTGGCCAAGTCAACAGGACTCAAACACACCCCAGGTAAGAGGAGGGGACAGCACAGCCAGGTGAAAGTCGTGACATTTCCGTGTGGTCAAGCCAAAGGACGGAGGCTCATTTCTTGGCCATTTCCGTCAAGTGCTGCTTCTGCGGCTGCGGGACACGAACTATTTACAAATGACCAGACATTTAAGCCAAATGCTTCCGGGCTGGCCAGCCTAAATGCCTGAAAATTATGCTGCCTAAACATGAAAGGGCGACACACACAAAAAATTAACGACAAACAAGGTTATATTTCAGGCAGGCAAAGTCGAGCCTTAAATACACTTCTCTAAGCAGTTAGTCTTAATTAAAAATGACACTTGAAAGAGTTTCTATCTAAAAAAAAACATAATAATTTTTTTATTTAAGGAATCTATAAATATGACTAGCATATATTCCCATGACAAACATAACCAAGTAGTAAGCATACCCTTCCCTGCTGACCTGCATGAGAAACGATGAGTTATGTAAACATTCTGACCGAGCTCGGACGATGGCAGGAACTACCGTGGACGTTGTGGACGGTAGGACTTGGGTGTCACTGTGTCAATTGCCTGGGCTCCTCGGCCGACCAAATAGCAGCTGCTGCTGCCCTGCCCAGATCCCAGATCGGCTTGAACTTAATTAAGTCACAACCTCGGGGCGACAACGTCGAGGACGGCGATACAATTTCACTAATTTCCGTGCAAGGCGACACCAGCAATCAGCGGCCGGCGAATGCTAAATGCTCGGCCCACTAACCGGTCACGAGTTAATAAATATTGTCCTTCGGCGCACCCAGTCGAAGCCGGGCAAACAGTGCCCCGACCCGTTCCAGGCGTTAAAAGCCCCGAAATGAATGGTCAATATCTGTGTGAGAGGGGACGTGGCGCGGGGCATAAATAATATTTAGGGGTTGCCCCTCACTTTCGCCGCTGCTGCTGTCGTCTAGCGTGTTTGAGCAGCGTTTCCGCTGTGTTTTGTTTTGTTTGCTTTCAATTAACCAAAACTGGACATGGACATCGCCATCGCCATCACCCAGTTGGATTCACTCCTGCCACAGTGTGTCCTGGTTGGGCCGATGGCCGCGAACTGCCTAATTGAGTGGTGCCAGCCAGACATAATGTTCTCGGAAACTGGACAAACTGCCGAGTGAAAAATGATTGAAAGCGTAAACAGATATTTTATTAGCCTGGGAATCAAACGAGAGTGACTGATAGAGATTGAAAGTTAAGTTATTTAACTCAATTAACTTTACTTGGTATTGAATCGATATCTCACTTTAAGGAAATATTTTTTAATATTCATAACACTACAAACCAAGCAAGCCACAGTAATAATTAAGCATTTAAAATGAGTTTCAAATTGCATTTTCATCATCGTTTCAATTGATTTCAAGTCTTCTGCAAAGTCCAAGGTAATTAGAACTAAAACGTAATGAGTTTCTCTCTATTTCCTAAATCAAAATAAAAGTAATCCACAGACTTTCACTCCTTTCTCCCCCTCCCTCTAATTGATGAATCATCATCGCCCGTCCAACTCTTTCCGGACTCTAATTGGCATGATACCTAATGAATCCTCCTCACTGACAGTTTAATAAGTCGAATGCTGCAAACGAAATGGGATTTATCCGACACTTTCCAGCTCATCGCCCCGCCACCGCACTTCTGAGGGTTTCAATGGCCACTTCTCGGAACCGTTAAGACAGTCGGTCAGTGGTCAGTGGTCCGATAGCCACCAGCACTTCCGCCCACCGGGCGATAGACTTCAAAACCTCGCCCGGGGCCTTGGGCAAAGGAAAGCGAGTGGCTTTCCCCCGCCCACAGGACAGCCGCTCTTGAGCTCGTACAATAATCTTGATTTCGTGGTCAATTGAATTCTTAACTTCTCAAAGCCCGACACACAACAGCCAAGGATATCTCGAGGGCGTGTCCCGGCCATGGATGACAGTGCAAAGAAGCCGGAGCTGGAGCTGAAATGCTGGGAACTGGGATGCTGGGCTGCTGGGCTGCTGGGCTGGTGGGATGCTGGACGCTTGAGTTGAGCAGTTGGTTGCCAAATTGCGATTACTCAACAACAGAAGAGGCGGCGGCTGCTGACTGACCAGAAAGCGATTTGGCCGTTGCCTACTTATTGGCCATTGATTTCTGAAAAATGGGCCAGCCAAGAAGGAGGCCAATTTGTGGGCCAATTTAATGCGTTATGATCTTTATGAGGGCAGCGGCGGCTCCTTAGAGCCTGCCTGCTGCTGTCGATTACATTTTGAGCCTCTCCACCGAGCCGAGACCGAATCATTTGCCATAACACATTGCCTCCTCAGGCTTCCCTCCCCCGCCGCTGGTGGTTGTAGTAGTAGTTTTTGTTCCGTGTTCGAACATCTTTATGGGTAATTAAAACTTTTGCCCATTTTTGCCTGAAAGTTGGTTTTTGTTTTGCCCAATTCCAATTCCCCCGTTGCCGAACAAGGGCTTCCCTCCACATTCGCATTCTACCAGCGCTTCCTGTGTTCTAGTCAAATTTATTGCCGTTCAATAATACCAATTTTTGGCCTTTCTTTTGCCGGAGATGCCAACAGATGTGTTGGCAAACTATTTCGCCCAGAATAGTTTTCGGAGCACGTTTGTGTTCACACTCGAGTGTTCCACATTATTGAAATTGAAGCGCGGTAATGTGTCTGCAATTTTTGGTCCGGGCTTCCCGTTCCGCACAACTTTTGGCATTCCGCATTTGGCAAATTATTTTCGCCAGCCAATGCTCCGCGCTTATCTCGGCAAGTTTCGGGTTATTTGTGGCCCAAACTTCGGGTTCCGCCAACTGCAATTTCTCCCCATCGATAAGAAGTGCAAATAATGAGAAGAAACAGGAATCAGGAAAAGGATAGGGCCAAGGAACTAAGTAAGAAAGGAAAGTCTGCGCCAGGCATTGTTTCATTAACATAAAAACGTAGTAGTACTTTTATATATTTTATATATAAATTCTAAATATCAGCTCAACTTGGGGTTAAAAAGGAAACTCTTCATATTTTCAAGTATATATAAATACCCAAAGTTCAAATCTTTTAAGCTAAGCAGCTTGCTTGAAGCTTGAATCCTTAGATGAACTCATTGTTGTACTGAGCAGGCGATTCCCCAGCAATCGTAGTCAACTCTTAACCCTACCCATTGGATGTCAGTCCCGCTGAGAAGCAGCTTTCCTGCATTATCTCTTAGGGGAAGTTGCCCCACCGGAGCACTCGGCCTATCGCAAATTTTCGGGTATTAGCGCATCGTGGGGAAACTTCCGCTTGTTTGCCGAGCGGCTTAGAAGACGCACAAGAACACACTCGCCCCCATCACACTTCCCCACATGCGCCAAGACAAATTGCAGATTGGTAGACTCCGACATCACTCGCCCAGGACCTTCTCCGCTGTCGACTCCCCTTCGGGGCACGTGGAACAAAGAAAAATCCATATTTTATTTTGATTATTTTCCGGCGCCTCGGCAGGTGTCGATTTCGTGTGATTTTTCTTTTGGGTGAAATTAAATTTAGCCCGCTGGAAGGGACTCTTCCCCCTTGGCCACACACCCAAATCAGCGTCAATCAATTTTGGTCGCTTTCGTCAGACAAAAACAAGCCACGGCCTCGGCCTCGGCCTCCTTCGCACAGAAACCTCCGCCTTTTGTAATGGGAAAAATTATTGAATTTGTCAACGACTGCCGCAGGCTCTCGGTCCAAAAATTAGGTGGGTACGATGGCTTAAAGCTGGCCGGGCGAAAGCCGGGACCCAGAATTAAAGAGCTGCGAGATTTATGCGACTGTTGTGGGTGTCAGGCAAACAAAATTATGTTTGGAAACGATTTTCCACCTTTGCTGTCATACATCATCGGGGCTACCACTGCCCCCGCGACAATGGCAACAAGAGCTGCGAAAACAACCCTCCAACGTTAACAAATTTCTTTGCGACGTTTTTAAATTTTTTTCATTTTTTGTATTTTTTTTTTATTTCTGTGTTGCTGGCGGAGGCTGGCGGGGAGAGCAGCTAATGTAAATCGCATGTGTGTGTGTATGACCTACGCCTTATTTAGTGAGGCGCCCCAAGCCCCAGAGCCAAGTGATTTGTTGACAAAGAAATTTTTTAATAATTCACCGAGCCGGGAGCCGGGAGTGTGGAGTTGGGAGAAGAAATCTCATTCAGCATAAGTGATGATGTAATTTTCGCTAAAAATTGAAAAAATCTCCACGCAGGCGAGAGCGATTGGGGTCGGTGGAGCGCCGGTAACCCCTCACGTGAAATATGTTGCAACAATATGCTGCTGGCTTGGAGTGTGTGCCGCTGACGATGATGAATGTGGCACGCATGCGTTGCACTGATTCCACTGACGGACTGTCTGACAATCCTGTCACGCCGTCATATGGATAATAAGACCCTTCAAAGGACCTCGCAGCCACTTTATCATCTAGCAAAGAAGATGGATTCATGCCTGATATGCCAGGATCGCCAGGTAGCACTTGAAATATGACTTAACGCAAGGTTTTATCTCTATGAAAACTAAATAAGAGGGAGTATTTACTATTTAAAAGATCAAAAAATAGTTTTTAGTTTAAATCTTTAGACAACAATTAAGAGACACTACTCCTTAATCATCAGCCTTCTTTCAGTTCCCATCTCCGGTTCATTTACTGGAACTCAATAAAACAGACATTGCAGGCAAGTGAACCCTGTAATGGGCATCCATTACGAGACCTGCAGCGGTCAGGTCCAACGACCCCCTGGCCAAGAAGCTCCCTGATGACTCAATGTCCTCCTCAGGGGAGAGCAAATTCTCCTCGGACGCCATTCCTTTCCCCCAAAATGATAGTCGGAAGCTGGACAACTCTTAATGCCGGCTGTCGATGGTCATGTGCATAGCTCATTAGTTTTTGCCTAATTTGAAAGGCAGGCGCTCGGTTCGGCTTGGCTTGGTTTGGCTCCGTTCCTCGCCCTCCTCGGCCTAATGGAATTCAATCAATTTCCATTTATTTCGATAGCGAAAGTCGCACCACCACCGAGCGAGTCGAGGTCCTGGAGCGGGAGCTGAAAAATTTCTTAATTATCCTGACGTGACGCTTGTGGGCGGTTTGGTTGACAAGCTTTTTAGCTCTCGCCGCTTTTCACTCCCTTGTCAATTTTGTGGGCAGTCTGTTTTCTTAATGTTTGTGGACAAAGCAAGACAAATGGGTCTTGATACTGAGTTACTAAGGAAAATTTGTCGAGAAAAATGCTTTGAACAAGAGAAAAATGCACCAAAATGCTTTTAAATGCCTGGATTTCTCTTCTCGCAATAAACTTTAAAAATTTGATTGGAAATATATGCTCAACAATAATCTCCGTTGAAAACAATATGCCACAAATGTCAATACAACAATACACGGACCAAAAGTGAAAATCCCCGAAACATTTTCCGCCAGAGGGGCCAAAGGGGCAAATAAGGAAGGAAATGATGAAAAGCTTATAATCTGCTTATCAACGGGCTGCAGCCCTTTTTCCTACAGTGACTCCCCATTTCACAGAGAAGGGGCAGGCCCAGGAGTTCCAAGAAAAATGAAATGAAAATGCTAAACAAAGGGAAGTGTAAATTTGATTTGCATTTTCCACAAAAAAATAATAAATATAGAGAGAGAAGAAATTGAATTGTTCGTAGGGCTTAGGCTTTATTACCCCTTTGTTGTTTTGCTTTATTGTTAAGCCAAATACATATGCAAGTGTACAGAATTCCTATAGTCTTTATTAAAATGTATTTATTATTTTTTCCTCTACTCTACAGGTTCTTAAACTCTTTGAAATTGGTTCAAAAGGCATACACAACTTTTATAAAAATGTCCAGGACTAAGGGAATTTATTTTAATAATAAATTAAATAAGCTAAAAATATATAAAATACTTCCTGACAGCGCTGCGCATTTTATGCCAACTGAAGATTATGCAAGACCCATTTATTCGTGGGCTTTACAAAAAAACTGCATTATGCCCTTGGTCCGGCAGAGTCCTTGTAAGGCAAAGGGAAGTCGAAGAAATCTGCGAGTTAAATCTGAAGAGGGCGACATTCAGAAACGAGAGCAGCAGTTAAAGGGGAAACCAACCAAGAAACCGAAAAAGATACCACAACCGAGATGCAGTGGCAACTGTGCGCCTCAATTATAATGAGAAAAGCAAACGAATTGGAAATAATTTTCAATTTACTTGTCTCCCACCTACTTTCGTTGGCCGTTCTGTCCGCGATCTCCAAATGTTTATGCGCCCTTTGTTTCATTATTTATTTGACTCGCAAAAGCTTGGCCTGCATTCCTGCATCGAAGGCGAAATCAGAGCCTGAAACCGAATCGGATGCACCTTTTTGGACAACTGGCAGCCCCCGGGTCAGTTGAGGGTGCCTGCAGATTGATAAAGCTGTTAATGTTTTTGGGAACGGAGGAGGGATCTCATGGGTCCGTAGGAGTGTCTTGTTTGCAGACGATAAGCCAAGCTCCGCGACCAAGTAATGAATTATTTATGTAAGCCCAAAATCGGAGGCCCGCAAAATGCACAACTGAATAAATGTGTTAAGGCGGAAACTAATTGGTGTGGACTTCCTCAAGGAAGCCGTGTCGATGTCCCGAATGCTGTTCAGTCTTAATTCGGTATTGGTACAAGATTAAGGCGTTGGCCGTCAGATCTTTAAATAATACAAATGGAAGTAAAGTATAAATTAGTTTAATGATAATATTGGTTTACAGTAAATTTGATTTGCATGCAAAGTTTAACAAAAGCTTATAAACAAAATGTATACCATCTTATTCATCATGTGGATCAACGTATCCACTGGCACGCTTGGCGAATTTCTCGATCTCTGCCTCCATCGGGCGCTCAAGCCATGGATAAGGATTTGACGCTTGGCTCATCAAGCGTTGATGGATGACGTTCTTCTGGTGCTGTTGGATATTGGCCTCTATGCGACGCTGTTGGATATTTGGCCATATCTGACCCTGTTGAATATTGGACTCCATTTGACGCCTGTTGGTCGGCGGAAATGAATTGCGCTTGGCAGCCTGTTCCATCTCTGGCTCCATCCTGCGCTTGATGGGCCGATAAGGACAAGGCTCTGGCTTTTTCTGGCTCTTGGTGGGCGCACCGTCAGTAGCATCATCGTTGGGACTGAAACAGAACCGCTCGTGCATATGCGATTTCGTAGGACCGTTGGCAAACTGAACCAAAATGGGCCGCGTAGCATCCTGAAGGACGTGGTTGTCCAAAGCTTTTACAGCGACCTCAGCGGCCATGCGCTGATCGAAGCGCACAAATCCTACACCCCGCGACTTCCCGGTGAGCTTGCAGCGCAGAACCTTCGCATCAATGATGGTTCCATAGCATCCGAAAAGCGTAAACAGCTTTTCATCATTCACATCGGGTGGAAGGTATGCCACATACAAGTTAGCATTAAGAATGTCCTCGCTCCGAGGCCTGGCGAAAGCCACTTTAAGAGACTTGCCACGGATCTCGTGTCGGTCGCACATGATCTGCGCTACCCTAGCGACGCATTCGTTTCTAAACTCTACGAACCCGTATCCGAGGCTTTGTCCCGTAAGCTTGTTCCGGATTATTTTGTGCTTTACGACTTCCCCAAACTTGCCAAAAATATCGAACAGCTCGTTTTCCGTCATGTCGGACGGTAAGTAATTAATCATGAGGTTAGTCTGGCCAGCGTCGGACCCGGACACGTGCTCATCGACCTTCTTCCCAGATGGGACTTCTGGAACCGCCCATGATTGGTTGTTGTTTTTGATGTTGGTAAAATCTTTCGGATACTGCATGTTGTTAGTGTACGATATCGCTTTGAAAATAAAAATAAAAAAAATAAATAAATAAACGAACAATTTTAAAAGAAATAAAAGTGGCACAAGCCAACGTACTGGTTGGAAACACGAAGAAAAAGAAATTTCATTTGCGTTCGAAAAGCTATCTAAAAAGCCACGTTTGTGTGCCGAATAATCGAATAATATCGAAATTGCAAAGCTGAGCGAAATATCTTATGAAAGCAGTTCTCTTCCAGCTCTACCCAACACTATTGTTGTTATTTAGAGGTTATGATATTTTTAATTTCCTGTTTATTTTAATATAAGTTTTCAAATGTTAACAGAAAAATTATAGTAAGGTAGAAAGCTTACAAGTAAAATTTGAAGAAAATATATATATTTAATAAGCCTAATCCAACGTCACATTTCGTTAATAAAAAAGACCAGAATTTCCTTTTACGAGCACTAGATTATTTGAAATTCAAAACAAATTAATCACATTAAAAAAAAAAAAAAATTCCAGGGGATTCCTAAATACATATATATTTTCAGAGTTTTTCAGGCATTTCCCCATTTTACATCGCAAATTAAATAAACTTGGCTGCCATCGCTGATTTGGCTTAAAACTTGGCGTGCCAAGACAAAATGAAACCCTTTACGTGCCCAAGGTGCAAAGGTAACTGAAAAGTTTTCCAGCTGTTTATTTATTTGTTTGCTGATTATGGAATTCCAGCGCTGGAGGTGGGATAACTGCATCGGGGAATGTGTAAATTGGGCAGGTGCAAATTAAATTGGTGGCTGTCTTGGTCCCGGACCTATTGATTATACTTTCGGGCTGATCCCCAATCGAATAGCGGAATACCGGAGGAGGGACGGGCAAGCTTCGATTTGCCAAAGTAAACTTGTTCATTATTTTTCTCTTTTTGTTTTATTCAGCCTCATATTAATTAATTTCCATTTCCGTTTTGTTATCTTGGCTACGCCGATTTTTACCTTCATGCTGACTAGACAATTAATCAAGTTTAATTACTCAAACGTTGCTGGAAGGGACGGAGGGGCTCGGCGCACCCACCAGGTCCTTATCCGCCGCCAGTCGAGGAGCGGACCCCTCAGGGACCGGGACCGGGACCGGCGGATTCGCATTCGCCCGATGTGGTGGGCATCTGCATTAATCACTGGAATATGCTTACATTTCTCAGCGCCATGTGTGAGGGATGGGGAGCGGACCAGAAGTGGGCAGGACTCAGATAAAACTCGCCATTAAAAGACGCCTCACGTAAACAATACATCTGGACGAGGTGGGATCGTATACATATTTTCGCTGCGAATAATGGTTCCACCTTGGTATACATTTTGATGATTAAAAGCGCGACTTAGTAAGCACCGGGGGCCTTCGGGATTAATGATTAAGAGGTTGAAGGTTTTGGTTAAATATTCATTTTTCCTTTCCACGCTTAGGTTTTTGAGTTGCCATCGAATTCTTTTTACTGCATCAAGTTTTTACTTTATAAAATATCATATTGATGGCCAAAAGAAGCTGGGTATTTAAAAGAAGCTTGCTCAAGTTATTTTGAACTCTGAAATAAATGATAAGCCAAAAAACAGAGGCGACACCTAGTGGAAAATGTATGTAAAATAACTATAATATGTAGAGAGCTTTTAACGAACTTTGAAGTTTAAATTTAACCAGAAATCCAGTTGTATGAAAGACATATAATAAATACTTTCACGTAATAAAAATGTTTATTCTTCGTTTTTATGCCTGTTCTACGGGGTCGGTTAACAAAGAGCTTCGTGTCGAAGTTATTAATAGTACAAATGTTAAACATATCTTGAATCTTGATCACACTTTGAATACGCAAGTGCAGTTTGACTACAAACCTTAGTTGTGCTATGGGAAACACTATCCAACTGATAGATTACTATTTGAACATTCAGTTCCTAACAGCTAAGCCTCAAGTCTACAGAATGCTACGATATTCAACTTAGATTATACCTCCTTCGCCTCGATAATCTCGAATTGCAGGTTGTATTGCTGATCGAAGCCGATCAGGCAGTCAGACATCAGATACAGAGAAAGCTGCAGGCGTCCACGCCGCGGTGTGGCCTGGAACGAGATACGGTTGGAGGAGCGGTGGCCCCGAATGGCGACCCGCTTCATGGCGAACAGCTCGTCGTTGGCCTGAGAGCCGAGGGTCAGGAACCATGCCTCGTTCTTGGGCTTCGGATACTTGGGACAATGCACCGTGTATCCTTTGCCGCCAGGTCGCTTCTGTGTACTGGCATTGAGTCGCTGCAGATCTACAGCCAAGACGTAATCCTCGTTGGCGTGCAGAGGCATCCAGTGGCCCTTGGTGTCTGCGGCAAGGGAGAGCGGCCGCTTGGCGTACTCCTCCTCCAAGTAGCGTCCTTCCACCGATATTTGCAGAGCAACCTCGGGCATGTCTTGAATAACCTAAAAAGAAGAAGGTTACATAATCTATAATAGATTCCCAGTCTCCAGCGCTTACCCTGTACATCTGCTCGATCTCCTGCTCCTCGAAGACATCCCTCAGAGGCTTGGCCAACACCTCGTACTCCCTGCTGCACAGCTCCTTCAGTACGGGGAGCGTCAAGTAGTCGTGATCGTCGTGCGGTATGTCCAGAAACACATCGAGATTGTCCTCGTTGACACCTGGCAGGGTGAGGAATTCGCTGGCGTCGAACCAACGCGCCTGGATGACGCACTGCATCAGCTGCTGCACCACCAAAGTGGTCGAGAGCCAGCCCCGTTCCGCCGTGTAGTCCACCATGGCTTGCATCACTCGTGTGGCGTTGTCCAAGGCCGACTTAGTGTCCGTTAGGTAATCCGAGTTGGGCAGCGACTGGCGGGAGAAGTGAGCCTGGAGAAGCAGGAACGTCTTGGTGTACGGTGAGTCCCAGGAGGCGGACGGAGGTCTGTAACGACTCGAGTCGGCCATCTGCTCGTTGTATTTGTCTTCGTTGTGCCGAACTGGTTGCTGGTCGAACTCGTAGGAATCTGCGATGGCTAGGAGAACCTCCTTGGTGCCCATTCCCGGCTGCAAATCCTCCAGGAAGTGCTTCATTGTGCGGTACGACAGGTAGTAGTAGGAACTGATTCGACCCAAGAAAGTCGGCACCAGGTATCCGTCGCGCTCCACCAAGCAGGCAGCTCCAGAGAGTTCGTAGATCACGCGGTCCACCAGATTGGACATGAAAGCATTTACATTCTCCGGCTCCACGCCCTGCAGCTGGTAGTACGAGGGATTCCGAAGCAGGCGCCTGAAGAAGTACGTCCATGTGAGGTAGTCCAGGGCTGCCTGCTTGGTCTGAACCGTTCCAGCCACGATCTCGGCGTTGATGTGCTCTGGCAGAACACCCAGCAGGCTGGACTCCACTGGGAACGGGTCGTACAGGAACTTTTTGTAGAAGTTCTTCTTCTCGTCGTGCACCAGAACGACGGCCACGCCCTCGTTGTCGAACTGCGGCCGCCCAGCCCGTCCCATCATCTGCAGCACATCTGTGATGGGCATGTCCACGTACTTCTTCACCTTGCCATCGAAGTACTCGGTGCCCTTGATCACCACCAGGTGGGCGGGCAGGTTGACGCCCCATGCCAGGGTGGCGGTGGCCACCAGCACCTGGATCTTCCGGTTGAGGAACAGCTCCTCCACGCACTTGCGATCTTGCTCCTGCAGACCGGCGTGATGCAGTCCGATGCCGAAGGCCAGACAGAACTTAAGGTTTTGGTCGCGAATGCTCTGCAGTATCAGCTCCATCTCGTGCTCGGCGATGTGCAGGAACTGCTTGGGATTGGAATCACCGGCCACAAAGGTGATGAGGTCCAAGGCAGTGAGGCGGGTCTGGCGACGCGAGGAGACGAACACTATAGTTGGCTCGCACGGGGAGTAGGCGCGGATGGCCTGGAACGTTGGTCGGTTCATAGTGGCCATGCGCGGGCAGTAGTGTTTGCCAGGGAACCCGTTGATATGCACCTGCAGCGGCACGGGGCGCACCGAGGGTTTGAAGTTGTACAGACCCATCTTGGTGATGCCCAGCCAGTTGGCCAGATCCTGCGCATTGGCCAGGGCAGTGGACAGTCCCACGATGCGAATGGCCCGGCCCGTATGCGAGCGGATGAAGTTTGTGCGCGAGACAATCACCTCGATGACCGGTCCTCGGTCCTCGCCCAGCAGGTGGATCTCGTCGATGACTATGAGGGACACATGTTGCACGTACTCACGCGTTTGCCAGGAGCGACTGATGCCATCCCACTTCTCCGGCGTGGTCACGATCAACTGGGACTCCCGTATGGCCTGGATGTCGGGAGTGACATCGCCCGTGAGCTCAACCACCTTAAGTCCCAGGGAGGAGCGCTGGAACCGCTGCTCCCAGTCCGATATCCGCTCCTTCACCAGCGCCTTCAGAGGGGCTATGTACACCACCTTGCACTTGGGGTTCTGGTTCAGGGCCCTGAAAATGGCTATTTCGGCCACGATGGTCTTGCCACTGCCAGTGGGCGCGCCCAGGAGCACGTTGTTGTCCGTGTGGTACAGGCAGTGGAATATCTGCGTCTGGATGGGGTTGAAGTGGGTGAAGCTGTACATGGATTCGTAGAGGACGTTCTTCAGGCAGCTGACCGGCAGCGGGCGGAGAGGCAGCAGCTCCGTCAGCGGTGGATGGTGCTCCGGCAGAACCAGGTGTTGGAAGGATAATGGAATGCAGGTGGTGCTGCCCAGCCAGCTGTCGCTGCTCACACGGATGTAATACTGCGGCGGCAGGGGCTCCTTCAGGGGAATGGTCATTACCAGCTGTTGCGATTGGCCACTGAACACCGTCTTCCGGGTCACCTGGAACAGCTCCGAGTGGTATATGTAGTTGGACTCTGGATCCTCGATCCACAGCCAGAAGCTCTGACACGTCTTGCCGTGAACGCGGTCGTTCCACGTGAAGCTCGGCCAGATGTCCACCTTGATGCGCAGCACTGTTCGCGTGATCGGCTGCAAACTAGCCTCCACCTCTAGCATCGGCAGCTCCTGCGCGCAGCGGATTACCAGCTCGGCATAGCGATCGCTGCGGAGCCACTCCTTTAGCTCGCGCTGCTCCATGTCCCTCAGCCTATAGACACTGAGTCCGCGCCGCTCCAGCTTCTCGATGGTCTCGGCATTGATGGCGGGGAACTGGCGCAGGTCGCTGTCCAGATCCCACTGCCGCCGTTCGAACATTTTGCACAGCTGAAGCATGCGACCCGAGAGAACGGCATTGTTCTGGCGCAAAACAATGGAGAACAGGGCTCGGGCGATGCGTCCGATATTGGTTGTAATGTAGGACATGTCGGAGCTGAGCGAGAAGGACTTGACGTAGCCATTGGAGAGGTATGTCTGGATAAGGATGTTAACCTGGCAAGAAACAGAATCTGTTGCATTAAATATAAATGTGAAACTGCCAGCAAGCTAATTACCTTTCCGCAAATATTCTCACTGCCCCCGAATGGCTTTATCTTGCAGTAGTAGCTCCTCAGGTCGTCCAGCTCCTCCATCTCATCGTCGCGCACCTTTAGCTGCTGGAACTCCTGGGCCTGCGAAATCATTGCCAAAATCTCCGCCTCGTTCATGAAGGGCTTCATCAACTCGTTGAAGGTCTCCACGGTGTCGTATTTGATGTAGAAATGCGAAGCCGTCCGACCCAGGTCAGTGATGTTCATGTCCATGGTGCGCTGATTGAAACGCATCATCCGGGCCTTGTCCAGACTCATCGAGGCGTTCATAATGAGGGCTCGACGGCGTGCCTCCAGCGTGGGATCCTTCTGCAGTTCCGCATACTCGATGCCGTACACATGGGGATTGATGCGCATCCGAACAAAGAGATACCTTTAAGGCGAGGGAACATTATTCTCTGGAAGCTCTCAAACGGGGATAGACTCACGTGTAGCTTAGCCACTCTATGGCTTCCTCTACGTTTGAAATGGTGCCCAGTCCGATCTCCGCATTGAGATTGTCCGCTAGACACTGTACGAAGTTGGACTCGATGGGGAATTGGTTGGTAAGCAGCGACAAGTAGTGGTTCAGCTTATCGTAGCTGGTGATGATCGTGCCCACGCCGCTCTTGTCGAACTGGGGTCGACCGGCGCGTCCGAAGATCTGTAGCACATCCAGGATGCCGAGGTCCACGAAGCTGCCATGTTTCGCATCGTAGATGTCCGTTCCCCTGATAATGACAGCATGGGCCGGCAAATTGACACCCCAGGCCAGGGTGGCCGTGCAGACCAGCACCGAGATGTGGCCCTCAACGAAATACTTTTCCACCATTTGCCGGTCCGCACGCAGCATGCCCGCATGGTGCATGGCCAGGCCGCAGGAGAAGAGGTCCACCAGCTGCTTGTTTCGGCTCTTCTGCACCGAACGATTAGCCAAGCCGAAGGCATTCGAGTCCTTGGGTAGAAACACAGCACTGGTGCCGTTCTGCTGGGCCAGTTCACGGATCACATTTGCTGTTCTCACGGTGGCATTGCGGGCATGGACAAAGACCATCACCTGGTGTCCCTGCTGCACCATCTCTAGGCACTTCTGGTAGCAGCACTGGTCCATGTCGGCGATCTGCTGCAGTGGCTTCACGGACTTGATGCCCACGAAGTTGGTATCCAACGGAACGGGCCGGAACCGGGAGTCAAAGTAGAAGAGGCCCTTCATGGGATTCACCCGCAGAAAGTGGGCCACATCGATGTAGTTGGGCAGGGTGGCAGACAAGCCCACGATGCGGATCATCGACTGTGAGGACTCTACAAGACGAAGGGTACGTGCCACCAGTGCCTCCACCACGGGACCTCGCTCGCCATGCAGCAGATGGACTTCGTCAATGATGAGCAACTTTACCAGACTAATTAAGGCGACATCACCGCTGCCTGCGAGGGAATTGGATTAGCATTTACTTTCGATTCCTTGGTCTGCTTACCCTTTCTCGTGACCACATCCCACTTTTCCGGTGTGGTGACCAGGATCTGGGTGGCTGCCATCTCCGCCTTGGTCAGCTGCATGTCGCCCGTGAGTTCCCTGACTGCGATTTGCAGCGACTTCAGGCGCTTCGAGAAGTTCTCAACCATCTCGGCGGCCAGGGCTTTCATGGGGGCGATGTAGACGATCTTGAACTCATCGCGATTTATGATTCCCTGCTCCAGGTGACAGCGAATCGTGTGCACAATGGTAAGCATGGCCACGTTCGTCTTGCCGGCACCCGTTGGCGCGCAGACCAGCATATTCTCGTTGCTGTGGTACGCCACCGGATAGACCACGGACTGGATGCGGTTGAGTTCCTTGCAGTTGGCAAAGGCCAGCCTGCCGACGTCGTCCAGCTCTTCGATTTGGATGCGCTTGTTGCCCACCGTGAGGGGAGGCGGCTCGCTGGCCGGGATCTTCACCTCCTCCCACTGTTTGTTGTCTATGCGCTGGGCATTGTCCGGCAGGGTTATCCGGCTGCCGCCAATGAAGCCGGCGTGCTGCTTCGCAGTCAGCTGGCTGTCAAAGACGTAGGGATAGTGGATCGGTTGGTTGTACGCCGATTGCTTGTAGTCCGCCTTGGCTGCCTTAGTGCTAAGCAGAAGTGGCTCCCGCTGGGCGGCCTCGAGCAGCCTTCGTTGGTGCTGCATGCGCAACTGCTGGACGGATACGGCCACCGCACAGCCCGGATCGTCCTGGTCTTCCTCGTCCTTGATGCTGCGCATGATGCGCTGCAGCTTCTTCTCCTCCCGCCGCTGCATCTTGCCCAACTGTTTCTCCTGGGCCGACTGCACCACTACGGCGCTTGCCACGGTGGGCCGTCGCTCCGCAGCTGCCCCTCCGGCGGCCGCCGCCTTGATGCGCTTCTGTTTCACCTCCTTGACACGACGGGATCGGGTGGCGAACTGATCCAACTGCCTGGCGATCTTGTCCCGCTCCTGGAGCAGCTGTCCTACTAGCTCGAAGTGATCGAACCCGAGCAGCTCCATCAGCTCGTTCTGCAACTCCTCGCTGCTGCGCTTGGAGCCGAGCATGTCGCCCACGCGACTCAACAGGTGCTCGTCGTCCAGCTTCTCGGCTATTCCGAGCAGGCTCTGCAGCTCCTTGCTCAGCTTGCTGGCCTCCGCGTCCAGGCGCTTTGTCGCCGCCGCATCGCACTTGGCCTTGTACCGCATGGAGAACTTCTTGACGGTGCGATTCTTGAGCAGGGAGTCCGGCGCCATGTCTGTCAGCAGGCTGATGTCCATCCACTCGGCCGGCCGGCACGTGACGTGGATGTGAGCCCCCCACAGGGGACCGACGCCGGGCGCCTTGCGTTGTGCCTGCTGCCAGCGCTTCAGCTGCGCCCTCTCGTGCTCCTCCAGGGCATCGCCGATGGCCAGGACGCAGTCATGGATCTGGGTCTGCTTGCGGTCGAAGGTGTTGCCGAACATGCTGTGCAGCCGGTTGCTGGTGGCCACCAGAAGCACCCGCTGCTCCAGCAGCAGCCAGAACAGATAGAGGGCGGCGTGCTCCACCACCTGTGGCTGCTCCTCGTAGCCCATGCACTCTTGCACGAGGTTGCGCAGCTTCTGCAGCTGCACCTTGGCGGCCGGCTGCTTCCCCGCCGGCATCTGGGCCAGCAGCTTGGCTATGGTCTGCTCCTCCTTCCTACAATTGGATCATTAGTGGAAGATAAGAGGAATTTCAGCCATGGTGAAATCACAACTTACTCATGGGAGTTTGTAGTCGTGGACGCCGCAGCGGTAGTTCTGGCCTGGCGCAGGATACTGAAGCGGCGGCTTCGAGCCTCCAGCTCCGTCTTGGTGCGCAGAGAAGCACTCAGTCGTGGCGGCTCCCACATTATCATTTATTTAATATTTACTTTATTATTATTATTAATTTCTTTCAAGAAATGCAATCGATTTACTTTTAAACGATAAATTAATTGAAATTCGAACAGCTGTTGCATCAATGTTGCCACATCGGCGGCCGGCAGTGGTTTTCGATAAGCTTTGAAAAAAACGATAATTTTGCAGTGCTGCCAGACCCATAGAAAAATGTGCTCGAATATCGTATTAATTCAAAAAGTTCGTTAACAATATTTTCTCCCAATAAAAAAATTCAAAAGAAGCAAAGTGCTTCATTTGTACATTCTTTAATAAAATTCTTTCTATCAGGATAGAGTCTAATGATTATTTAAATGAAAAGACGGGTAAGATTAGCAACTTTCCTTAGACGAATATCGTAAGTTTTTAAAGGGTTACTTTTGCGACTCTTTCCTTGGCCCTCTTTTAATTTATCTGTTCTTTTTACATGCAAGACTTGTCAGTATCAAGACCGATTAAAAACTTTTACGGCCTGCGTCCAGCTGCTGAGAATAGACACCCCCGCCCATGTCGCAACCCCAAAATAACCCCATAAACTTGTTGCGCAAGCTGCAATTGTCTGCGTTACTTATTATGCAGCACATGTCGAGTGGTCCTCCTGGTTATCCATCCGCCGCATGCTTCATTGACTACTTTGAATGGCCCCAAGACCGGAGTATGGGTGAGCAGCCTGTTGCTCCTGTCCGAGAGGCGTATAAAAGCCCGTCGACCGACTTGTCTGTCCTTTTAGTTGCGGATTTTGTGGGATACTGGACGGGCCACGAGGAGTCAAGGATCTTATGAGTTGCACAAACTCTTGAGCAGCACGCCGACCAATGACCAAGAACACGATGCATTGGCTGGCCCACATCCAGATCATCATGCTATGTGAGTAACTCTGGAAGCTTGATTTGAAGTTAACCATTTTCTCCTCTAGGCATGTGGTTGGTGTGCCTCGCCAGCTCCAACGCCATCAAGTGCGACACCTGCGGCAAGGAGTGTGCCAGCGCCTGCGGCACCAAGCATTTTCGGTGGGTGCTTACGCTGAGAGAGTCCTTAAAACTCAATAAAACCAGCAGACTTGTATTGTTTCTATTTTACCCAGAACCTGCTGCTTTAACTACCTTCGCAAACGCAGTGATCCGGATGCACTGCGTCAGAGTTCGGACCGGAGGCTCATCGACTTTATCCTGCTGCAAGGACGCGCCCTCTTTACCCAGGAGTTGCGCGAAAGACGCAACAATGGCACCCTGATAGATCTCGGATTGCAGACCTACTACGGCTGAGAACTTGTACGATCTCTCGAAACTGATACCGAAAAGGACACTGACTTCGCACTACTATTCCTCTGATCCCATGGCTTTGGCAAAAGGTTGAAATGTTTGAAATGTTAGTTGTGTTCTTTTTTTTTCAAATAAAGGCGCAAACTTTGTCGAGAAATGTCACTCACTCAAAGAACAACTCACTTAACCTTTGATTTTGTATCAGTTGCAGTTGTATTTTCACAGTATTTTTTTTACATTTTCAATTGCCATCTTTTTTTGGGTTTTCGTTGAGGTGTCCTTGCAAAATAGTTGAGTCTGTGTAGATCTAGAGCCGTCAGTTCCCCACGTCTGCAGTCGTCGTCTCTGATCCGCTTAGGCCTGCGACTCGCTGATCTCCGCCGTGGCCTGAGTTCTCGAGTCTGAGGCAAAGTCGTCCTTGCCACATGCCAGGCACGGCATCTTCTCCCTGAGCACCTGCTTGTATTTGGGATGGCTGTGGAAAAAAGATTTTGGAGAATATGACTTCATAATTGGCACTATTATTCCCGCATGAGAACAGATAATTCGTCATTTTCTCACAGAATCTGTAATTTGAGAGCTTAAAAATAATCTGTGGCGAATTCTCCCAAATTCCTTATATCTGTCATCATGCATTTCGTGACAAAAAGTGAATTTATAACACAGATTTTGTGAATTAGTAATAAAAAATAAGCGAGCGGTTCTGGGGTGTCACATAAATTCCCCCATATTTCGCGATGGCCGCAGCGTCAAGTAAATTTCCAGAGATATATATTGAAGACCCAAATGAGGAGTCATAGAGTTTCTAAAGAGTTCCTCGAAGAAGAGACTTTCTCATAGGTTTCCCAGGGAATTAAAGTAATGGTAAATCTGATAAGCCCCTGAATCCCCGATATGGAAGTTATCTGACTTGGGTGCAACACCTACCTCAAGCCATACACAATCGGATTGCAGACCGCATTGGCCTTGGCGAACACGGAGCCGCAGATGGTGCTGAGCGGACTCAGGTGCATGGACTCGAAGATTCCCGCATAGTTGATAATGGTGTACGGGGTCCAGGCGAAGAACCACAGCGAGATGGTGGTCAGGGCCACCTTGGCCAGCTTGATCTCAATGGCCTTGCTCTTGTCAGCCTCGCTGTTGCGTAGCGAAGCCACGTTCATCTTTTTGGCCTGCTCTCGCATGGCCTTTTCGTGGGCAGTCACCGCCTGAAAAAATAGGAGAAATTTTCCTGCTTCCTCTCATTGAGTTCTATATGCTCACCTTCATGATGTGCCAGTAGGAGAAGATGATGGTCAGCAGGGGCGTGAGGTAGACCCACAGCGAGTAGACAATGATGTAGGATCGGTTCCACCAGTCCTTGGCAAAGTAATCGGTGCCGCAGGCGGTCATGTTACCCTCGGGCACGTACCGGTTCCAGCCGAAGAGCGGCATCAGGGCCCAGGCGCCGCAGATGATCCATACGACCAGGAGTCGCAGGACTGCTGCCGTGGCCGTCAGCGGTTTCCGGGCCATTCCCTTGACGATCACGCAGTAGCGATCGTAGGCGATCAGGGTCATGGACCAGATCGAGACGCAACCAAAGAGCGAACCGAACATGCCGTACAGCTCGCACAGGAAGGGACCCATGATCCAGGTGCCGTAGAAGCCATTTAGAACCACAGGCGGGAACATGGTGAACATCATCATGAAGTCGGAGAAGGCCAGGTTCACCACGAACATGTTGGACGGAGTGCGCAGTCCCTTCGACGAGGTGAAGATGTACATCACGATAAAGTTACCCGTGAGCGACATGGTGCCGAGGATGGCGATAGCAAAGCCAATGATGCCGAACCACATGGGCTCCAGCGGGGGCCACTGGTACCAGTAGGGATCCACCATGTGCATGATTTCGGCGGGCACACTCTCCGCCAGGCTGAGATTGCGCCCATCGCGCATATAGGCGTAGCTGGGGGGATTCAGGCTGATCATGGCTGCTGCTGTGGTGCTTCGGTGGTGGCTTCGTCTGATCTCGGGCGGCTACTCTGCTGGGGCCACTACTCGCTGTCCATAGCAGGACGGCTGACACTGACTCTCGTGGCGCGGACTCGGCGCTAATGCCTGCGGCGGAGCCCTGGCCAGGTCTTTATACCTATGGCCACTTGCGTCCAGCCCGTCTTAGACTAATTGCCCTAATCCAATTAGCGGCCACTTGGCCAATCCCCAGTAAGTTACCGGACTGGAATTGGGCTTTCGATTGCCGCAAATTTGCTGCGTCGGATTACAAGCAGTGCGCGTCATTTCCGAGCCGTCTTAGCCGCCGAAGGGCCGCCATGGACAAGGTCAAGTTTGAGGCAGCCACCCAGCGCAGACACCCGCAGTCCAACTGCACCTCCTCCGCCTGTCACCAGCCAATTAGATTAAGACAAATGCTCTCCAAATTCACGTTTTATTGACACACACATAGGGCCCCCTCAGGCATGCCAATGGTAGCCCAGCTTGCGCGCTCCCCTCATCACGGAGGACAGCTGGAAGTCGAGGCTGCCGTAGGACTCCATGGCCAGGCCCTTGCACTTGAGGTTGTCCAGCAGCACTTTTGGATCCTTCAGTTCCGGCTCCCGGCGCAGCAGCCAGCTGGTGACATCTGCAATCATGTTGGGGCACTTGGGCATGAGGATGGGGGCCTGCAGCTGCTCCACCTGCTCGGCGGGGCGACGGCTACCGAACACCGGTAGGTGGATGTGGGCGTAGCCCAGCAGTCTTTCGCGTCCCAGGCCACTGCGCCCGAAGACGCTGACAAGGATCTGGGGCCCTGGAGGAAAAGAGTTAGGATGTGTCTTATGAACTTGGCATACTTTTACCCACAGCCATAGGGACTGGTGCTCCGGTAGGTCACCTCGATGGGCATGTTGAAAACAATGGGCTCGTTGAAGTGGCCGCTCTTGTTCGTGGCCAGCTGGGTGAGTCCGTGCTGGGGCCCGGAGGCCAGCTGCCAGTCGGGACCCGCTATCAATTCGTAGCGCAGGAAGACGAACTCCTTGTCGGGACCCAGAGGAAATGTGGCAGACACAATCTGTCCCGTGATACTCAAGCTAAAGTAACTGGCAGTGGCTTTTGCGTCCATGGGCTTTGGTTGGCTCTCTTTGGCACTCTGGGACTTCTTTTTGGAGTTCTTTTTGGGCTTTTGTTTACGTTTTTCAAACGGCGGAGTGGTGTCCATGTTGCCAGGGAGACTGATGCCCTCGCTCCATACGCTCATGGTGGTGGTTTTAGGCTCTAAGTGGGGGTGCCTTTTCCAATCGAAGCTAGAATATTTTCCACCTGTCACTGGTTAAGTGTTGGAAAAGGCATTGTCAAAGGATGTCAATAATTCATAAGAAAATCGGGATTAAAATAATAATTATCGAAATTTAAAGGTATTTTCTTTGGCAATATTTTTGGCTTGTAAGGGTTTTTTCCACACGCTAACAATTGGCATATTAAATAACACAACACCAGCAGCAGTCATCGAACCACAAATTTATTGACTATTTGGCAGTTTCAAGTCGAAATTTCAATGCGAATTCTTGGGCCAAATTATGGGAGGGCACTTTACATTAGAGTTTTATTTTTATAGTTATCTTTACAACAGGAATTGTTTATGATAATTGTTTTGAGAGAATTTAAGAATACGTGGGAATACTTGAGGAAGCTTTACGTTTATTGATTCTAAAGCTGGCTAGTATATGGCCTGTTCATATTTAATAACAGTTAAGATAAAGCCGTGCGAATAATTTCCATTTCTTGCTGATTTAATGAGTGAGCAGGAAATTACCAGTTGATAAATCACATTAATGATGTCTTTCTGTAAGTTGTTTAAGTACTAACATATCAGGTATTTCTTTATCTTGGCTACTTCTTCTGTGTAAAGTTAATTTGCATAATTCATTTGCACAGTTTGTCCAACTTGGAACTCCTAGTAATGTCGACGCCAATGTAATTTAATATCTTCAAAGTTACATGGACATCGATCTGGTTCTGCTTTGCATATCGCTCTTGCACGGCTAATACGTGACAATTTACAAGATAATAATTCATTTTCTAGGCGTGTGCTGATTGTTCAAAAGGTCAATTAGGACTGACAGTGCAGCGGAGCCATGGAGCGGGAGCGGGTGCTCCAGCCTCCAGCCAGCAGCCTCCCGCCAGTCGTGTAATTAATTCTGTAATGGCCATTTAGCAATTTATAGCTGCCAACGCGGTATGCCTGTAAATCATCGAGACAATTGCTGGCGCTACCGAAACGGGAAGTCGCGCCTCCGACCGACGACCACCGATCGACGATCTCCGGTACCGCTCCCTGCCCGAATGATGCATTATGCAAGTGGCCAACTGGCCAAGTCTGGGCTAAGTCAGCATTTCCATGCTGCCGGCGTAATTAAAATGCGCCGCAAATAATAATGCCAAGAGTTCAAGGCCTTCTCCTGGGTCGGCTCAAGAGTGGCAACCACGCAGGTGATCTTCACACCGCTGGGGCTTTGGCTCGTCATGGCAGCTGCAGTGCAGCCGGCTTAGAGTGGCTCCGAGTGGGGCAGCAGCTGGTCCCAGGCAAATGTGTGCTGCAATCGACGCCCGATCGAGAGATTACACTGGGAGAAGTGTGAGGCGGGTGCAGTTTCTGCAAAAACAAAGATTTAAAATTAATTTGGTTACAATGTTAAAAGAATTTACATAAAAGAGATTGTTTATTACTTCTGAATAAATACCTTAATAAATATATTTATTTCTCTGCACTTTCAGCTGAAACTAAAGCTAAGGCTTAGGCATTAGGCAAAAACGCAGTGATCAGGCCATCAGAAATCCGAAATGCGACATCAGGCCATAACATATGCCGCAAGTCGTAAGCCGTAAGCCATAAGCCGCTCAACTCGACGGTGCAATCGGAGAGAGTGCTGACGCCGCGCAGAATCAGCATTATTTCGGCTCGAGTTGGGCATTATGGCATTATGCTAACTGGTCTCGGCGATTTCGACAAATTTTCGTTCGCTTCTAATACTGGATAATACCAGCAATACAGCAATACCCAGCATACCCACACAACCAGGGCATTCGCGCGTTTAACGGCCTGCATTCAATTACGTTTTCGGAATCAATGAACGGAGGAATTATTCAGAAAGAAATATACATTTCATTCTTTCATTGGTCAATGCTGCGCCCGGTTTCGGGTTGGCTCCTTATATAAAACCAATTCATATCCATTGAATGGCCTCCGGTAAGTGCGATTTTTCAATTGAAGAGTCTTCGGCCACTGACATTACTGAAATTACAGAAAGCCGAGAGCCGTGTGTTGAACCGCATTGCGCAATGCTACCTTCTGTGGCCCGGAAAGGGACCATTTGCAGATGTATAATATCTTTCTCCGGCTAGCCGGCAGTTCAAAGAGCCTTGGGTTCACGAAGAAATGGAATTATGCATGCGTATGTACTTGTAGTGTAGTCGATCTTTATGATTTTGCCTTTCAGCGGGCACTCATCTTTTATGGCGGGAGAGCGGCGGTCCCGCCCATTGTACTTCAGCTACTTTTAAAATGTTTTTAATTTCATCTCAATTCAAGTATTTTCCACATGATACCCATAAATATTTGCAAGCCTAGTGGATACGATTTGCGATTTGCATGCCCGTCCTCCGGCACACTCGCCATTCGGTCTCCATCTCAAGGAATAGAGAGACACTGAGCCCAATAAGTGCCACTTGGTTCCAGCATTTCACCCGAAATTGGGTTAATAATATTATGAAACTGTAGAACTGAGCCGTAGTCCAACATATGGCGAGAACAAATCCAAATTGGTCAAGGCGAAAGTTTAATTTCTTGTTCGACATGAAGTAACATATTAGAATGTAAACACAGTCCGAAATCACGAATTGTGTCTTGTTTTAGACGCTCTTTTTCCGCTGTGCATCTATATATAAACCACTATTAGTTTATATTTTGCGCGTTGCGTGGGCGTGGGCTAGTCTCAGGGTCAACGCACGTCGGCCAGCTCCCAGAGATCCCCATCTCCACAGCCATCCCCGATTCCCATCTAGATCAGCATCAGCAACAGCATCAGCATCACCATCGCCATCGCCATCTGTGTGCGCTGTCATAGCGGCGGGCTGCTGGCTCTATGCCGTAGTTGAATGGATGATATATGCCATACAGTTAAGTGAAATGTATCTTCGAGATACGCCGACTATGGGAGTATAGAGCGAATGCCTCTTACGCATGTCTCTCGATCTCGATCTCGATTCCGATTCCTATTCCTATTCCGATTCCTGCCGCTGATTGACAGCGCAAGTAATTGAGTTTGATTTTTGCGAATTTCCAGAATTCAGACATCACCATTCGATCCCCCTTCCGATCTCCTCACCGCTCGCGATGGGCCACCGCGGAATTGGGGGGCTCTTTAGAAAAAGGTTTGTGTTTAGTTAGCCCACATATTTGATTCGATTTGATTGAGCAGCTGTCAGGGGAACTTAAAAACCTGAGCTCTCAATAATTCCAGCTGTGGATCCGAATGGCCGAATGCCTGTCTCGGCCTTTCGCAAGCCTTCCATCATTCAATCAGGATCAATATTTATCAATCGAGTGTGTGGGTGACTGATTGGAACTATGCGAGCACCAGAGCCGCTGAGCCATTCACGCACCCAGAGCACACTCACCCCAACACTTTTATGTACTATATAGTATACACTATACACTATATAGTGTGTGCGGACGGACGCAATTGACTAAGAGGCCTGCGCGTGTTGGACGCACGGACGGATAAACAGACTGCGGGTCTGACAGCGAGCTTTTCGCCTTTGAAGATACACGAGAATCGATACGAGATCGGGCCTAGGGCCCTTCCCAGCCTCGACTTTCGATCGAAATTGCACGTGCACAAGTAACACTCTCACACCTGAAAGCAATAGTGATCCGACCCCAACTCCGCATCCAAATCTCTGAGGATCCCATGGTACTATCTTGGCCTTTAGTGCTAAACATTTACTACAACCGTGGAGCAGCGCGTGCTGCCAGCCGCCGGCTGCCTAATGATCTAAATGCGTTAATTATTAAGATGATACAATCCGATGTGGATCTGGAATAGATACCACACAGATACAGATGGATAGACAGATAGATACATTGTGGTCAGCTTCAGTGGCTTCCGCCTCGCCTCGAGTGCGTTTGATCATTAACATCTGAACGGCAGCGGCGACTCTTTGAGCAATATCTCCTAATTCAGACAGTATGCCTCTCGCTCTGTGCCGGATTATGGATTAGAAAAGGATTTAATAGACTTTATAATTAATTGGTAACTTACAATCGGACTCACATGAATTATTTCAGAGGATGTGTTAGGGCATGGCTGGGTCGGCCTGGGAAAAACCATGCTGGAATAGCCTGCCTGCCTCCACACTTTTATGGGTGTTTCGTAAGATTTTGTTATTTTGGCTGCTGTTTTATGCCACGAGTAGGCAGTTTGTTGTTGATTACAAAACAAGCGTTGCAGATCGCATAGTTGGTGCCCCAATGCAACGCCCCGTTGGGCCAGCGAGCAGCGCGCTCTTCCCGGAATCTCCGCCAGCTCTGCTGCTTTTCATTATCATTCGGATGAGGAGGAAGAGGAGGAGGCCTAGACCACCACAACACCCATTGCCGTCAAGCACATACATCATATTTTTGAGAATGTTTTTGAGTATTTGTTTTATTGCTGCCGCCGACTGGCTGGAAGCTGGCGAAATGGATTTTTAATTTCCAACTATATTTTAATTTGGCAAACGAGCTCTCGTCTTTTAATTGATTAATTCTTATTGCTGCGTTTGATTAAAGAAAATATTTAGTATACAATAGGGTCAATTGCTACATATGGTAATTTGCCATAGAAGACATTTGTGTGGAAGAGTTCCCGGCGCTCGAAAAACCGGAGCGAGCGGTTCGCAATTATTTTCGTCCACTGACGCGATCCGTAGATTGATCTTGACCCACATTGGCCGGGATCTAGCAAATGTCGCACTTGCTACTTATGGTTAAAGTTGGATGGATCTAACTCTGCAACCCTTGTCTATCAATTTCTGTTTATACTTAGTCACTTTCAAGAGGCGAACCAGCCTTATCGTCTAGTACGTCACAGTCCCCGGAGAGACTCATCTACCGTTCACGGATCATAAATGATGTAACCCTTTTCCCCCGAATTTTTCTTGGTGAGATAAACCCAGTGAAAGAAAGTCATTATTGTATTTTTATACCCTTGAAGGGAATTCAAATTTAGTCAGAAATCAAATTCTTAAAATTATAAATAATAATAAAAAGGATTTTTTTAACTTTGAATTTAATATGCTGGAGTTTTAATGTAATACAATTTAGCCCAGACAACCGAATTAAACCCCTTTTCGGCTTTGTTTTGATATTGAAAAAACCTCGAATTGTAAAGATTGTAATGTAACCATCATTAAATAAGATTATTTTTTTAATTTTAAATTTAATACCCCAATTTGTTAAAGTAATACAATTTAGAAAGTAAATACAATTAAAGTTATATCATTTTTTAAATTGAATTCGATCCCTTTTCAAAAAAAAAAGTTTTCTCATTATTTAAAAATTCTAAAATTCATTGAAAAATGCAAAATGTAACAAAAATTTACCATGATAAAAATCAACACATTGAAATAAATTCCATATTGAAAAGAATTAATTTTTGGCTTTGGATCCCATAATCCAATTGCAAATTGAAAGGGTGTTCAAACTTATTCAATTTAAAAAAAGCTTAATCACAATATGTATTTAATCAAAACATATAGTACACATTAATTGTGCGTAAGATTCTGAAGAGTAAGAGTTCTGGGGAGTCTGCAATCTGCTCCGCTCGTCGAAAGCGAAAGTTGTTACCAAGTTAGGCCCCTCATATCTTTAGGAAAGATAAGTAGTCTAGTGTGTTTATCTTTAAAGATTGTATAACTTAGCATAAAGCTTAATCCAAACTATACTTGTGCGAATGACTTTTATAAACATATATATATATATAAAAAGTCTAATAAAATACTTATTCACCGATTTAAATATGAATTTTCAAAGTATTAAGTTACAATCGCCGTTTTTTTGGTTGAAAAATCCAAATAATTCACACAAGCTTAGCCATTTTCCAAATGGAAACCATTTCAATATATGTTTCAAATATTTGGTTTAAAAGCTTGCTGCAATTTAATGAAAATAAAAATCGATGTTATGTTCTTATGACTTTAAAACTAACAAATTTATGTAGATCTTCCTTTTAATTTTCAGATCACTAAACTAGAGTGTAAATAATGCGGTTTTCTTCCCTTAAAACTTTTGATTAAAAATATGGTACCCTCCGTGAGGGTATAAAAAGACCTTTTGAGATTCTTAAAGAAGCTTATTTGCCAATTTTATGGATTTACACTCTCATGGCAGTTGAACATTAAAGAAGCGGTAAGTGGTAACTGAAAGGCGAAAGAGCGAAAGTGTGAAATAACTTTTATCTGCGAGTTCTTTTAAGATTCCACATAACTGTTACCGGGCAGCTTTATAAATACGAATCTCGAATAACAAAAGATGGGCTCAGGCGGCGTGTGGAAGCTAAGAGAGAATTCCGATCTTTAAAGCAGCGCTTTGGCGCTCTGCCTCTTTCTCGCAGATCGCTCTCTCCGCCGCTCTTGGCTCTCTCGGATCGGATCGGCTTGTGGGGCATGGAGCTACTTTGTGGATATGAGTGACTTGGGGCTGTGGGGTATCGGGTGTCATCCTGGCTGAAGGCTCCTTGCCCGGAGCCCTCCTCCCTGGAGTGGACAGCCTGTGCCATGTGCCTGTGCCCGCACGGCACATCAGCTGGCGGCGAGAGAGCTTGTGCTCTGCGCAGCGTTCCGCTTGGCGCGAGCTGCCGCTTCCAAGTGCCGATCGCCGAAAGGCGGCGGCAGTCCGCAGCGGGAACTCGAGCGAGCCGAACCGAACACCGCCAGATGTAGATACACGCCGTCTGGCCCGAAGCACTTGGTCAGTCTCTACACATTCTCGTCTGTTTTTTTGCGCGCGCGGCAATTTGGCAATTTTGGCCAGACATAAGTTACGATTTCGATTCGCCTTCCCAACCCGATTCCTGTCCCGATCCCCGTTCCGATTTCGATTCCGATCCCGACTTAGATTCCACGCGGCGCGCTTCCTGTCCAGAATGGCCGCCGGTCTGCAGTAATGCCATCCGATCCGCGCGTTAACCTGACATGGCAAAACCTTCGCCGCCAGAAGCCAGCAAAAAGAGCTAGAGCCACCGCGACAACTGTCACTGCCACTGCCAAAAAGAAAGCCGGCCCAGAATGCCAAAGGTGACCAAGTTAATGGTGCAGCTGGAAAGTGAATGCATTTAACCGCGATGTGCGAAGTGGCTTAGCATTGGCCCCACGAATTCTGTGATTCGGCAAAAAGATTCATCATGAGACCGGACAATCGCAATCGCCGCCGCAGTAGTAAAGTGAAATAAAGTAAAGTAGTTTATCTAAGCTAATCGCAGCATATGCCCGCGGCAGATGCCCTGATACCCCGACCAAGCGAGCGTGTTTCATTTTTGGGCGGGTGCGGCGAACGGAACGAGACCGTCGCATTTCAATTAACAAAATAAGCAAAGCCAAAGAGCCAGAGCCAACGCACACAGCACGCAGAGTATACGCCAGCTATAAATACATATATATACATATAAACATATATATATACGTATAAAGAGTGGGGATTGTGCTCCGATTTCGCGCGCATTTTTGCACGTGCCACAGCTGATTTGGTATTGGTATTGGTATTACTGTCATCGAGCCTGGCATCTCGGGAGCTGGTGCTTGGAATCATGTCCCGGCCGGATGCCGGTGCCACGGAAACTGCCGCCTCGTCAGCGGCGGCCGACTTCCATCACCTGCTGGACCACGAATCAGCCACCGCCTCCGCCCCGTACGCCAGCGCCACGCTCCGCTCCACGACTTCCGGTCACAGCAGCCGGACGAGCAGCACCACCGTCTGCGATTCGCCCGGAGCCGGCGGCGAGGATGGCGGCTACTTTGACGACGAGGAGATATCCCACGAGGAGTGTTGCCTGCGAGGAGCCACAACTGTGGCGGACGACCTTGATGACCGCCTGCGGTACTCCTTCAAAGGGCCGCCGCCGGAGCTATACTCGCCCAAGAAGGACTTCATAAGCAAGGGCCCGCTGCTGGATAGACAGGTAGGTGGTCCTCGTCGTCGTCCTAGGCCCCCTTCGGGTCTCGTCTGTGGCGTGATGTGGAGATGGAGGATATTCGACCGGCTAGTCTTTTGTTTTACGATATTTCATTTATTTTTTAAGGCTTTTTTTATGCCTTTTCCTCTCTTTTTGTTTTATCGAAATCGGCTGGCGAAGCGAAAACCAAATTCAAGTTAATTTATTGCATTGATTCCACATCGATGTGTCGAGTTCTTGCCTTTCTTTTATAATTTCGGTTGATTTGTCGATATTTTGGTGTGCTCGTCTCGTTTTTGTAGCCACATTGTTTCTGTTTTTTTTTCCTCTCCTCTACCCCTCTTTTCGATTTTGATTAAATACCGCAGGGACACAAAGAAAGCGGCGACGCGGTGGCCGTCGCATTTGAATTCACACGCTTCACTGCACAGCCCCGGCAACGGAAAGGCAAATTCGCAGCATAATCGACCTAAACGAGGCGGCGAAACGATCTCGATGGCGTTCGATTTGTGAACGACCGATCCGCTCAACGGCCCGGTGGAGACTGCAGTTGGCAGCCATCAAACACGTTGTAACCGCGTCCATCTTGCACCTACACCTGTCGAAGGCACTGCCTCGGATGGTTTGAGTTACCCGCACTGAGTCACTGCATCCACTTGCGTCAAGAGGAGAGGCTGGGGCATGGGATCTCGCCACTGCTGATATGTGGGACATGTGTTTCCGCTATCCCTTATCGGCCGCTCTGCCGCAACACTTTTTCGGCGAAGTTGTTGCTGCATCCAACGCACACACGTCTGAAAATCTAATAGATTTATCTCTGCTCTTATCTGCTGCCCAAGTAGACCCGGCCGAAAGTGGCAGTCTGATAACCCAGACATAAAAGCGATCGGGATTTAAGGTGCCATACAGATAGAAACGAGAATGGAGTTGCCGACAGTGGAATACTCTTCCTTGAAAATGATCTGAAATTAAATTAAAAAGTTTGCCAAGTTTAGTTGGTTTTCTAATTCCTTGTAACTGCTTGCTCTTTGACATTTTGTTGTATACTTTTCGACGCGTTTTTAATTGATTTCAAAACCTAATGGGATCTGTGATATTTTTTCATATATGAATGTTTTAGCAGTCTTTAATTTTCCTCCATAAATTCAAATAAATCAATGACTGTGAGATAAATTCCTTAAAAGCAGATAATTTTGTAATAATGATAATCAAGGGGATTTAAGATCAATATCACCGGCATCTAAAAGTATGCTTCACAATATTTGAGTTAGCAAAGTTTGTTTCATCGTAAACCTAAAATTTTGTAGCATTCTTCTGGACATCATTACACACTCCTGGTTTTCCCCCTCTTGTGTTTTATTATTGAATTAATTTAGTTACATTATAATTCCATATCTATTTAAAATTATATAATTCAAACTTGACTCACTGTTGGGAGAGACAGGCGCCCCTGCTATATTCCCCCATTAGTCAGAATAGTCACAATAGCCAGAATTCACATGCAAATGCAACACATTTGGGAGTTCGCATTAGGGAAATGCCATTGCGAAACTGCAATTACCCGAGTCGGGTGAAAATGACCGATTTGTGGGCTTTACAATACTCAACAAGGTGTAAAAATTAGCCCGTCGGGACGTGACAACTGCAAATATGGCCTACGTACGGACTTACAGGCTTATTAGAATTTTATCAACGTCCGTCGGGCGGAACAGTGTAAAATTTGAAAAACAACACGAACACGAACCCGGAGTTCATGAATACACTGAGCTGGGTGCGTATTAGGAAGTCGGTAAGCCCGGCTCTGGCTGATAACGACCCATCCATGTGCATCGTAACCCCCTGGGCATCGGATGGACTGGG